>JARFIW010001052.1:6847500-7010000 GCA_036346225.1 Platerodrilus igneus | reverse complement strand
TAAGCAAGAATTTAATGCTAAGGTATTGTCTAGATAGCAATTGTAGAAATATGAAATCTATAGAAAATTTAATAAAGCCAGTCATGTATAAATTTTTTAATGCTGACATCCGCAGGAAAAATAAAAAGCGAGAAATTTAATGCTAACATCAGCAGAATAATAAATAAACCACTTAGTCAGCAGTAATGGAAGACCGGTCTGGCTTCGAAACTGTGCACGCCATATACCATATTTTAAAATTAAAGTTGTCAATTGCAAAACAAAAAATTAAATTTTACCTAGAAATCATTTGAAATATGTACTTTTTTCAGTACAACTGAAAGAACTTGACTTTTATACATTTTTTTTAATCGATATCATAGACTTTTTTTCTATACTGTTGGTAGAAATCTACTTGAAGTATTTATATTAAATAATAAACCGACCTGTTAGAACCTGTTAGAATATAAATATAATATAAAGCCGATCCTAATTCAAAACGTGCCCACAAGTATTTTACATTTGAAAAGAATTCAGGTTTTCACATTTTACATTAAAAGTATATAACGCCGATCCTAATTCAAAACGGTGCACGTGTAACTTCTCGCTAGAAAACCGAATTCAAAACAGCTACACACATTCTTCTCTGCACTTACATTTTTCAACATACGTGTGTTTTGAAATATCTTTCATTGAAAGTAATATAAAGCCGATCCTAATTCAAAACGTGCCCACAAGTATTTTACATTTGAAAAGAATTCAGGTTTTCACATTTTACATTAAAAGTATATAACGCCGATCCTAATTCAAAACGATGCACGTGTAACTTCTAGCTAGAAAACCGAATTCAAAACAGCTACACACATTTTTTCTCTGCACTTACATTTTTCAACATACGTGTGTTTCATTGAAAGTAATATAAAGCCGATCCTAATTCAAAACGTGCCCACAAGTATTTTACATTTGAAAAAAATTCAGGTTTTCACATTTTACATTAAAAGTATATAACGCCGATCCTAATTCAAAACGGTGCACGTAACTTCTCGCTAGAAAACCGAATTCAAAACAGCTACACACATTCTTCTCTGCACTTACATTTTTCAACATACGTGTGTTTCATTGAAAGTAATATAAAGCCGATCCTAATTCAAAACGTGCCCACAAGTATTTTACATTGAAAGTATATAAGAATTCATGTTTTCACAACTATTTTACATTGAAATGTTTTCACAACTATTTTACATTGAATATAAGGTTGATCCTAATTAAACGTGACAGACGTATTTTACACATGGAAAATACGTCTGTCGCGTTTTGAATTAGGACCGGCCTTATTTACCTACTTACGTGCTATGATAAAAGTTATTATGCATTAGTGCACTTAGAGAAGATAAATAAAGGTAATAAAGTCTAGTTATATTTGCGGGTATTACTGTACCAATTATCCAAATTAGTAACGATAAATAAATAAATAGAAGTATGCAGTTTTAGTATAGCGTGAAAGAATTATGAATTTCATTGCTATTTTTCGGGAGTGTTAGTGATCAAATGTTATTCGTAAACGTGATTGGATCCACAAAACAAGATTTCGATATACATTAGATGAGTTCCTGAGAAACCCTGAAACCTTTTAGACGAATGGTGGTGTAGAAAAATTTTAAAGGCGGCCAGAAATCCGAAGACGTAAACCTAAACCAGCTGGAATGGTGGGATCAGCAAGGACGATGTACATTGGAGCCACGAGTGCATTAACCTTCAGGTAACTTATGCATTGTTGTTCGATCTTAGATGTTTTGGTGTGTGTTGAATATCTTTATAATTTGTTTGATAAAAATGGACAGTAGTAAATTTGTATAAACAACAAATTTTGAATTTTAAGGTAAAATTTTCTTGTATAAGTAGAAAGGAGTATTTATCAGGTTTATGTTTTGATTATGATGAGAATTTGGGTCTGTCTTTGAGCTCAATTAGACTAACCTATTAAATTAACGTAAACGGGTGGGAGATGCTCCCTTTTATTCAGACTCAGGTCTGCAAATATTGTTTACTTAATTAGTATGCATCCTACAAGGACTCTAATTCTGGATGCAAATTAAAATGATGATAAAATTTGAACTTGAAATTTTATGATGCTGTAATTTATGCTAAAATTTAATTTTGAAATTTTAATGTATTGTGAATATTAATGTAAATAGAGTTAACGTTGATGTTTGTGGTAGGAATGTGTTTGTTTTTTATGAATGAGAGTGAAAGTTTTAACTAGGTGAGCAGCCGAGGCGGAAGGAAAGAGTCAAGAGGCGATTATCAGAAGAGATTCAACGGGCAAGAGAATCACAGCAATTCTTGGCACAGAACGTGGGCAATTCAAAAACAGAGCGAGAATTACAGCAAATCTTGACGCCCAATCTGTGGGGCTCAAATGTTTTTTAGAAAGGACCAGTTCCTGTTGACTAAAAAGGAGAATCACAGCAATTATTGGCGCCCAATTCGTGAGGCTCGATTCTTATAAGGAATCACAACAATATATATATATATATATATATATATATATATATATATTGAGGTTGTTGCCATGTATCAACGTTCTCTACATTTTCTATAAGGATGTATGCACCGCGTCCCTTATGTTTTTGCTTAGTTTGTACCTCTTTGCACTTTTCCTCGATCCATTGTTCATCAGTTTTCCTGTATTTGCGAATAATTTCCCATTTTATGATTTTGCATCTCAGTTCCCTGCTTCGTGTGGTCCATTTTGAATTTTTGCCTTTTCTATTAAATTCAGAATATAATTTGTCACTTATAGTTTCTTACTTTCTTTTCGTTTGTACCTTAGTATCAGATATTTTTCGGATGTCTTTCAACAATTGATTCGATTTTTTCTCACATCTCTTGTGGCAATCTTTATCTTTTAGGTCAAAGTCAAAGTGCCTATCTTGGTTGCTCTATTCAAATTTTTTAATTTAAGCGCAGCTTTCATAATCACTGTTGTGATCAGCGCCTATACCTGTTTCTAGGTAACTTCTACAATCGTTTACTTGATTCTTAAACCGTAATATATTAGATGTCTCCCTGTTTCATGGCATCTTCCACGTCTATCGTCTTATGGCATGATGTTGCAATAATGTGTTTGCGATGATTAAATTGTTTTTGTCCTAAAATTCTGCAAGCCTATTTCTCCTGTCGTTTCTAGTGCCTAAACCAAATAAAGCTACTACCACTTTCTGCCTAGCCTCATCTAGAGGTGCATTAAAATCTTCCGATATTATTATATTTTCATTTTTATGAATCTTATTATATGTTCTATATCTTGTGGATTGCTTATACTTCTTCCTCACTGTACCTAGAGGTGAACATGTAAACCTGTATTATTACTGTATTTAGCGGTTTAGATTCTAATCTAACCATGAATACTCTTTTGTTTTTTCCTAAGTAGTTTTCTACACTATGTCCTATCTTTTTCCGTATAACTATTCCCACATACGAGTTTCCTTCCTCCGATATAGTATCAATTACTCTAAAGTCTCCACTCCAAAAATCCTCCGCCTCTGGCCACCGAACTTCGATAATCCCTACCATATCTAATGATAATCTATCCATTTCAATTCTCAAATTTGGTTTCTTACCTACTTGCTTCGTGCTTTTAATATTCCACCCCCAGACTCGCAAGACGTTCCGCGTTCTTCTTCTTTTTATCGGGTTTGCCGATCACAACCTCCAAAGTAGTCTCCTCATAGAGATCCAAAGTAGGGGACCATTTTAACTCCGCAATCTTTTATCCCCGATGATGACATCGTGTCTGAAAACATTTTTGGTACGCTGTGTACTTAGGATGTAATGTGAAGATTTCCTGTTGCCTTCCACATCGCAGTAGTTTGTCTTAAAATGATATACCGATCTCTATGGTCTCTGCTACTGTAATTACTGAAAGAGCTGGCTACCCTTTTTCGGTACCTCTCTTAGTCTGGGTCCACACTAATGACCCTCCACTAATTTGATTAAGCCTATAGTTCGGCTCTATAGCTTACTGAAACACGCAAGTCATTCTACCGCTCTGGTATTCTAGAACTTCTTAGAGGTGCAAGTCCGTTCAGAACAGACCAGTTCACCTAGAAAACTAATATTATTTTGTCAAGTTTAAGCACAATTTAAAATAAGTGTAATCATTATGAATCACGAAGTATAACAAAATATTACATGAATATTTTAAACTCAAGTCTGAAACAATAACAATTTCCTGTTCAAAAGTATGTCAATTTAACAGAACAATAAACAATTTCAATTATTTGTTCAACAAAAGCGATCAAAAAGCGCACAATATTCATTTTCTGACGTGTTTCAAATTGCAATTACTTTTCAATGAAGTACTAGTATAAAGCAAGGCGAAACGTGTTTAAACATAAAGACGTTTGATGTGTACTAATTAGTTAGCAGAAAGCCGGATGAAATTTATCAGCAACGCAAGTTCGCTATAGCTTTAACACATTTTGTAAGATGGTGCTAGTTCGTCTTTGCTGTACACCTAAATATCCGGAATTCATCCCCCAACTGATTGCGCCTCTTTGTTAGTTCAAATGCAGCAAATTACTCCGCAGCAGTTCCATTTCCTTAACTTACAAGTTATGAATTCGAAATGACAACTTAATACCTAACCCACATCGTAGTAATTGCTCTTTGGGAAACTTGCTTTAAACTTCACTTCTAATTACAAACAGGCGACAGCCAGTTTTTGCATGCCAATTATACATTCGTATTACAGAACGATGTATATAAATTAACCATACATTCAATTGCGTTTATGCCTTTAATATCGGTATTCATGAAAATTGACTGTAATTTGACATTATTGAAATAACTTATATACTAGCCAGTGTTCCTAATAAGACTTCCGGTGAGTTTTATATGAAACAAACATTCCTAATAAATCAATGTCGACGTTTATTACTTACGAAAAATAACTTAATTTTATTCCATGTCTGGACGAAAGAAAGCATAAAAGTCCGGGTTACTCTGCTATTACGTTTGTAATAAATTTATTACAATTGAAAGTGTCCTATTTATTACCTTATTCTGAATGCGTGGAAATTTACAACGTTTTAAACTAAAAGTATCATAACTGGTACAACAAAATGAAAGCATTCAGAAAACAGAAATTATTTAACATCATACTAAACCCAAACTCCAAATCAAATATTTCTAAAATAACATTTGCAGCTCCTATACATGTATAAAAATGTAACCAACTATGCATAACTAATCAAATATACAACAAAAAATAGAATGTCGAATCTCCTCCTTCCAATGTTTCATTTTGTTCGTTACAGTTTAATCCATAACTGAAACACGTATCTCTATGCAACATTTCTTTTTTATACAACAATGCATTCTGTCGACAAGTTATTTCTAATTTTTGTTTTGATTAAATGTAATTGAAAAAAGACACGACTGCATCCGCTGCTAAATAAAAAGGTCGTTACAGGTTTTTCGAAATGTGCAAACAAAAATTAATTATGACCATTTTTCATACTAAAAATGTCATCTCAAACTTTCTCAATTTTTCTATTTTTGGCACGCAACTTCAAATTCATGTAATACGTGCTATATTTGGTAGTCTATACATAAGAGTGTAAATCTGTAAATTATAAGTTAGAGAGATGGAGATATATATATATATATATATATATATATATATATATATATATATATATATATATTTGAATATCATTTAGCGCGAGATTGTAAGAGCGAGAAATTCTCACCTCATCTCGCGCAAGATGTGGGACGAGACGTGAGGCCAGACGCGGAGCAACATTACTACTTTTCTTTGGAGGCGAAGCAAAGACGAGAACATTTTCACCACTGTGAGGCGACCAAAGGAGTGAGATTATCTATATTCTTGTTCGAGAAATCTCGCAAATTTTGCGATGACTTATTTTCAAACAAATTTTTGCAACACATAATACGAACGACAGACACCCTGATGGAACTCCTTGTTGCAACACGCTAGAAGGCAACTACACGGCCTATCTCACAAGATACAATGCTTGAGAAGAAGAGTCAATAAAGGAGATCAGCAGCTCAGCCTAATTCAAAAAGGAAATATACGAAACTAAGCAGATTTATTTGCAAAAATTCATTGCAACCCAAATGCTACCCCTGGAAAACGTACATTAGGTTAGCTAAATTCCCTCCAATGAGCATCCTGACAACTACTTCCTTGTAGGGCTTTACTATTCAAAATTCACAGCGAAGACTAATATGTTACTGTCTAATCCCTTCACATACCCCCCCTCTTATAACTTCCTAGATTATTGACTTCCTAGGTACAATAGTCTCTAAACTAAATTCTAACAAATCCCCAGGTCTAGATCACATACCAAATACTATAATTAAAAGTTCATGGGCAATAATGCTTCACCACTTCCTGATATCCTGAAACATGCAAACATCACTCTTACCGTTAAAAAATGCGAAATTCCCTGACGACCCGTATTCCTATAGACCAATTTTCCTTCTCTCAGCCATTGGTAAACTCCTCGAAAAACTTATTGTACAGAACGACTCCCTGATATACAGCCCAGAGAAAACCATTCACTCCCTATTTACCAAAGTCCAATCCCCAGAACGTTAATACGTCCTAGCTAAATTTCTTAACTTCCGCTCCGGCTTTTGACCTTCTTAGGTGGCCTAACATCTTTAGGCACTAAAATCACTACAATTCCTCTCCAATATTTTCAACATCTTCAAATCCTAACTCTCTTTCCGTACAGCCACACCAAGCACCAATTACTTCGCTGCTACTATTCCCTTACTCCAGGGTTGTCCGCAGGGGTTCATCCTCTCACCAACCCTGTGGAACTTATCCAATAACCCACTACTTGATCTCAACATACCAAATACGGATACCTTTGCCTATGCTGATGGCCTCACCTTCCTGATCCATGGTAATTCCCGTCTACAGTTACAATCCACAGCTAATATCCCAATAGATCATGCGCAATCCTGATCCATCTTATACAAGCAGCCTATTTCCCCTGCCAAATCGAAAATGTTACTCCTGAAAGACTATCTATATCCCGTCGTAGTCCTAAAACTCACGTCCTAGGAACACCTTGACTTTCTTCGAATCCGTTTCCTACCTTGGAATCCACTTAGAAACCCGTCTAAAAATGCACACTCATCTACAGAAAATCCGATCCAAAACTAAACTCATCGCATACAATTCATTTAATTAAGCCATACCACAAGAAAATTGATCCTAAATAACATCATCATCCCCAGTATCCGCTACGGAGCTGATTTTTGGCTCCCACTTACCACATCCTTAAAACCATAATGCACCTGTACCTTCGATAAGTAACTTTAGCCTTCTGTACAACCTCAACTGCGGCCAACACAATTCGAAAAATGCAATACAAGGAAAAAAGTACACATTCATCACTGAAACATGCTCTAGATCTAGATCTATAGAATATAAAAAGCATGATTTTTCTACATTTGCAGTTACTTCTGATGCAAATAAAGTAGGCAGCACAGAAAGAAAATTGAATTGTTTAGTCAAACTTTGAAAGTTTTTGTTTCTACCTCTCAAATTGGAAATTAGTCGATCACTAATGTGTAAAAAGTATTAACTTCAAAATTTCAAATTGGGATAATACTACATCATTATCTGGCACTTCATCAAATTTGTAGAACCTCAAGGACACTTTTTCATTTGTAGACAGGTACAGACATTTTCAATTATCTCCCGACCATAACCTGATTTCTTTAGATGTCCGCTCTTTGTTTACTAATATTCCCATTGAGGTAGTAGTAAATATTATTACGGAGAAATGGAACCAAATTCAACCACATTGTAATCTGGATTTGAAACCTTTATTAATTATTGACCTAATTTTTAAAAACACTTACTTTATCTTTAATTCTACATACTACCTTCAACTTTTGGTAAATTTCTGGGTTCACCACTGTCACATAAAATTGCTCAAATCGTCATGGATTCTTTACTAGAGTTCGTCATTAATTTACTTCCTTTTGACATTCCCTTTACTGCCAAATACGTGGATGACATTTTATGTTCCGTACCTGAGCATTTGATAGAGTATACAGTGTACAGTTTTAATAGCTTCAACTCTAATTTAGTTTTTACGTATGAAAAAAAAGTTGACCAAAGCATTCTATTTTTAGACACATTGGTTATTAGATTGACTACCTACACTTTGACTTTGACATCTAAAAAAAAACCACTGACCCTGGGAGGTACATTAATTAACACTCTAACCATACGTTCACTCATAAGATTAACACCATTATTGGTTTGAAACATCGTCTTACAAGAATATGCAAGCCAGCCTTGCTTCATAAAAATTTAAAAGAATTGGAATTTACCTTGGTGAATAATACATATCCCAAACCTCATAAAACAGTTATTTATTCAAAACACCTACCAATTTCAGTACCAGATCGATCAGAAAAGAAACTACCTTTCATTCAAAATCTAATACCTTAACTTGCTAAGATTTTGAAGCAACCGGACATAGTTATAGCATGCGCCTATGAAAAAATCGATAGATAGTTTGTTCACTAAATTAAAAGATAGCAGAGATAAGTCTCTGCGCAGCAACATTATTTATAAAATACAATGTAGTTGAAAAAGAACGTACGTGGGCCAGACCAAACAGTGGCTAAAAACCGCATCATACAACACAAAAGATTGAGAAATCTAATTGTACTTTGCGTAGCATTTGTATAATACTAAAAACATACAGCGAATGTTGAAGATATAAAATCTAATTATTATAGGAGGTTGTTCATGGAATCCTTCTATATTCAACAACAACCGAATCCACTGAATAATAAAGTGGATATGAATAACTTGAATGCGGTTTACTCTGCGCTTTACAAGTATAATAATAGTCATTTTCACAGATAATTAGTAAATGGTTAACTGATGTATTCTGTTTTGCGTGTTTCATTTATTATTGTGTTCCACTTGGTTATTAACTATTAAGATACAGGTTTTATATTATGACTAACCATGGTCACCAGGTGAAGACATGATTAGTGACTAGGATTAGTTTAGTTATGTTTGTTGCGCTGTGTAATTAGGTGTCATTTCATCTGTGTTAAATGTTAATTTATTTATTATATCTAATTGGCTGTGTTACTTTTTACAAAGTTGGGTTTTCATTTCATCTTAAAAACTATTAATATATTAATAAGCATGCATTTGCATTCCAAATGTGGATTATTCTTCTCATTCTAATTATATTATATATATATATATATTGTTAAGGCTTTATAAGTATTTTGGTTGTAGTGTAGTATGCCAATCACAATTAATTTAAGTCCTTAAACTATTCCCACCTAGAAACCCTCCATTATCCCTACCTTTAGTGCAACGACATAAAAGGGTTGGTAATGTACGAGTGGACGACAATTCAACTTCGTTCTCGCTTGGCTTTGGTTCGTGATTTAGTTCGGTGCATCGAGCATCAGTAATTAGCAACAATTAGTGAACAATTATACATACAGTCCATAATTATCTGATAGCAGTGCAAGTACAATCAACCACTACAACCAGTGAAAGGTAGGTGATATATTCCTTTAAATTATCATTTCCTTTGTGTGATTGTAAATGCAAATTAACATTTTTGATTAACATTTTTGGTCCTTGAGCAAATATTTTGCTTATTAATTGGTTTATTATTGGCATTTTTGGCATTCAATTTAACTACATTGTTAATTGCTCTTCGCTTAAATTAGGGGTTGACCGCATTTAGAAGAAAAGTGTAGTCATACCACCAGTTCATACTCAATTGTGTAAACTAACTTATAGTAGATGCAATCTCGCATTAAATTTGAAATTTTGTACTGATACAGAATCTTATAAAGCCTTAAAATGACAAATCTTTGTAAATTTTAGGATAGTTAACGTAAGAATTTGTAGTCAGAAAAGTGTTTAAGCAATACAGTTATTTTAAACTTGTAATTCAAGTTCGCTAGAGAATTCAGGTATTCGTAAAACCGGGTAGAATAAAACCCTTTGCTCTTTGTCATATTGAAACTTGCAAGCTCCCGTTAGGCACGTTGTAGTAAAAATTCTTTAACAGGTAGTTCAACATTACCCTTGGTATATCCTATTATTAGGTGAACAAACCCTTCATTTTGTAGCTGAAATCAATATAAAATCGATATTAGTAACCTTGTTCGTTAGGATGGCACATATTTCATCGGATAGGTTGATAGTGGATTTAAAGGCCGCACTCGATAGATTATCTGATATATCTGGTGCGATAGATAAATTGGAGCATATTAAAGGCAATTGTATTTCTGTTAATATTATGGCTGAAAGCGCCTTTGATATCAAAAACGATGTAGATACATCTTATAAAACGTGCATATTGGATGAGGACAACTCGGAATTATTAAATGAATTACAACATTAAGAATTGAAATAGATAGGTCTTTGTTAAACATTAAAATTATTAAGGCACAATTTGATAATATATCCACTGCTGAAAAATGCTTGACTGAAAATATTACTAGCATCGGCTCATGTACTAATATTCGTCTCCTCGGATAGAAATGAAAAATTTTCTGGAAAAATAGAACATTTCCAAGAGTTTATTCAATTTTTAATAATTTAGTTCATGAAAATAATCAATTGCTACCGATCGAAAAGTTCTATTTTTAATTGATGCGTTGGATTTTAAGTCTAGAGAACTCATTAGACATTTGCAAATTTCGAATAATAATTATATGCTAGCTTATTCAATTATTGTGGAGGTTTAATTCAAAACGTTTAATTGCAAACACGCATTGGAATGCTTTAGAATCGTCACCAAAAGCAAAATTTAATTCACATACAGATTTAAGAGAATTGCTTAATTGTTTTACGGAAAATCTATCAAGCTTACGTCAAACTAAGATTGATTTGCTCGACTTCGTATTGTTTAATTTGTTATCAAAAAAGGTAGATACAAATCTGTTGAAAACATTTGAATTAGAAAATACATCAGACATTCCATCTTATGATCAATTAAAATTATTTCTAGAAAAACATTGCAAGGCATTAGAAATTAGCAATATGGTTGTTTCCGATACACCGTCCAAATTTAATACGTCCGTTAAACAAACCATATCATCTAGTGTACCTTCTAAACGTTCCTTTGAATATTCAAAACCCCAAGTTCGAAAGTCATTCGTAACAACTTCATTCGCTCAGAAATGCAGTCTTTGCAGTGGTACTCATAACTTATACCAATGTGAAATGTTTCTGAATAAATCGCCACAAGACCGTTATAACTTTGTTAAAGACAAACACTTATGCATTAATTGTCTTCGCAACTCTCATATGGTTACACGCTGCTCTTCCAAACTTGTTTGTAAAAAGTGTGCAAGGGTCATCATACTTTATTGCACTTTGAAAACCCTACAGTTGCACAGAAACCTGCAATCACTCAGGCAACAGATCAACTTCCCGAACCCACCTGCAACACTACTACAAGTACGTTATTATCATCTAGATCGTCCAACACAATGACGTTATTAGGCACCGCAAGAATTTCAATTACAGAATTGATAGTGCATCAATGGAAAATTTCATGACTGATAAGTGTTGTCGACGCTTAGGTTTAAGAAAATCGAATATTTCAATGAAGGTTGAAGGCTTAGGTCTATCTGCTTCCCATGCGTATGGACAAGTATCGTGTAAAATTAGTCCTCAAGGTAAAACTGTTCCAGAGTACAGCATTGATTGTTTTGTTTTACCAGACATTTGTGGAACCCTTCCTTCATCAAGGATCTCACCAAATAGTTGGCCTCACATAGTTGGATTAGATTTAGCAGATTCGGACTTCGACAAACCTAGCCATATCGATTTATTGTTAGGTGCAGATTTGTTCGCGCGTGTTTTATTAAACGCAACTCGCATTGGGTCACCAGAAGAACCCGTGGCAATTCACACTACCTTTGGGTGGATATTAACAGGAAGGTTCTTTCTTCTGTTACATCTCGTATATCATTAGCTGCACTTGTAGAAGATGCTAACATTACTCGATTTTGGGAACTGGAAAATATTCCAGATTCTAACAAATTATCTCCTCATGCGGAAATTTGTGAAAGGCATTTTGTGGACACTCACAAGCAGGATGACACCGGTCGTTTTATTGTTTTGTTACCTTTCAATGGTCCTGAACCGCTATTTGCTGGCTCTCGGAAATAGCACTTCGAAGATTTCTTTCACTAGAACGCCGTTTGAAATAAATCCTCAACTGTATAATTCGTACAGAGAATTTATGCAGAATTATATCGATAGTGGTCACATGTCTCGTATTGTATCGGATTCAACTCGATCGTCTACATTATCGCCGGTATATTACATACCACATCACGCCGTGTTCAAACCAGACAGTACAACTACAAAACTTCGTGTCGTATTTGATGCTTCAGCCAGCGCTCAAAGTGGAGGGTCTTTAAATGATCATTTACTCGCAGGCCCCTCTTCAAAAAGATATCATGGAGTTGTTATTACACTTTCGTTTACATTCTGTAGTTTTAACTGCGGACATTAAGCAAATGTATAGACAGATTCTTATTTCTACTAGCCATCGAGACTATCAACGTATAGTTTGGAGATTTAAGTCCTCGGAGTCTGTTATCGATTATCAGCTAAACACTGTTACATACGGCATCACATCATCACCATTTTTAGCCATGCGTGTAATTCAAGAACTTGCAAAAAGTCAATCGTTACGTTTTCCTATTGCTTCCAAGATTTTAGCATCGGATACGTACGTGGATGATTTGATTACAGGGTGTGATTCGATAGAGGATGGCAAACGACTCGTGTATGAATTAAACCAAATTTGCCAATCAGGTGGTTTTATGTTGCGAAAGTGGAATAGCAACGTGCCAAGTGTCATTGGCCATTTACCTGATTCCGTTCGGTATCAGCAAGCATTTTTGTTTGAAGAGGTAAACAATACTTCTCAAAAAATTTTAGGACTGCAATGGCAACCATTGAGTGATGTGTTGTTTTACAATCTTAATATCGTTGATCGGCCTTGTACCAAAAGGAATATGGTTTCGGAAATTGCAAGGATCTTTGACCCTCTGGGGTTATTATCACCATTGGTCTTCTTCGCAAAACATTTGATTCAATCTGTATGGATATTAGGAATTGGCTGGGATGAACTTCCTCCCCAACAAATTGTTTTAAAATGGAATCTGTATCTTCAACAATTACCCGAGTTATTGAAAATTGAAATTCCTCGACGGATTCTTTGCGATAACCATCAAACTGTACAAATTCATGCATTTTGTGATGCATCGGAAGCTGGATATGCAGCAGCAGTTTATCTCCGCTGTGTCGATGAGAAAGGGAACATCCAAGTATCATTGGTCTGTGCCAAATCTAAGGTCGCACCAACCAATCGTATATCATTACCTCGATTAGAATTGTGTGGTGCAGTGTTGTTGTCGAACTTGGTCGAGTATGTGCAAAATACGTATAGAGATAATTTAGTATTGGACGATACATTTGCGTGGTCAGATTCCACAGTAGCATTAGCATGGATTCGATCTTCGTCGTATAATTGGAAGACCTTTATTAGCAATCGTGTCTCGCATATCCAAGAACGAGTGGCTCCATCATCGTGGCATCATATTAAATCACAGGATAATCCTGCTGATTGTGCATCAAGAGGATTATTAGCTGCTGAGCTTGTTAATCATCCTTTGTGGTGGACGGCTCCACCATGGTTACTATTACCTAAAGAGAATTGGCCTGCTCATATGGAACCAACTCTTACAGATCACACTCAGATGCACATTGAAAAAGAACTTTATCCCTTAATATACACGTTGCAGATCATTTCGTAGACTCGATGGTAAATCAATTTTCAGATTTGCGAAAAATATGCAGGATTCTGGTATATATTTGTCAGTTCATTCGTAACTTGAAAGTTCGTGCAAATTTGGATATTCGAAACTTAGAACAATTATTGGTCTCCCCGAACAGTATGCACTTCATTTATTAATAAAACGGGTTCAAGAACAAGTTTTCAGTCAGGACATTGATATCATTCGAAAGGAAAACTTAGTAATAAACAACTTCGACCTCTCAGTCCTTTCCTTGACAGTGATGGGTTGTTAAGGGTGGGCGGCCGGTTGCGAAATGCAGACGTATCTTATGATACAAAATTTCCATTGCTACTTCCTCGGTCACACCGGGTGACAGAGCTCATTATTCGAGATTGCCATACGAAATATTTACACCCTGGACTTAGAACTACTCATTTTTGTTAGTACAAAATTTTTGGATTCTGTCTGCAAAAGGGCTATTCAACAGTGCCTAAACTCTTGTATTCGATGTTTTCGTCAAAACCTATTTCGCTATGCCCTCCTATGGGCGACTTGCCCCGCTAGACTTACTGCCGGTAAAGCGTTTCTACATACTGGGGTAGACTACGGTGGACCCTTTTCTATCACCATGAATCGTATTAGAGGTGCCAAATCATTGAAAGCTATGTTTGTTTATTTGTTTGTCTTAGTACAAAAGCGATACATCTGGAGTTGGCATCAAACCTATCTAAAGAAGCCTTTATTGCAGCTTTACGGCGGTTTGTAGCACGCAGAGGTAAATGCTTGCAAATTCATAGTGACTGTGGAACAAATTTTATCGGAGCATCTCGGGAACTAATCGAATATATGAAGCAGTCATCTGAAACGGAAGGTATTCACTTTGTTTTTAATCCTCCGTCGGCTCCTCACTTTGGGGAATGTGGGAAGCTGGGATAAAATCTGTAAAGTCCCATCTCAAGAAGGTGGTAGGCGAACAAATTCTCTCGTACGAAGAATTTAACACCATTCTTGCTCAAATTGAAGCCATATTAAACTCCAGACCTTTATGTCCAATGAGTAACGATCCCACTGATTTTTCATTCTTAAGTCCTGGTCATTTTCTGAACGTAGAACCAGTGTCTGTCATTCCCGACCCTAATGTCTTAGATCTGAAACTATCTTCCTTAAATCGTTGGCAACTGGTTCAACGTATTCAGCAATCATTTTGGAAACGGTGGCATTTGGAGTACCTGCACACTTCAACAGAAAACCAAATGGTTTTCTGCTAATTATTCGTTAATGGTGGGAACGTTGGTGTTGATTAAGATACTCAAGTGTCTCCATTACAGTGGAAAATGGGACGTATACATACGTTGCATTATGGAAAGGACAATGTTTGTCGTGTGGCTACCGTGGCAACATCCCAGGGACTATTTAAAAGGCCCGTGGTAAAATTGTGCCCTCTCCCATTTCAGAGGCAACTTAGTATTATAGTTAGTATATTAGGGTAAGTTAACTTTTAAATTTACGATTATATATATATATTTTTTTTTTTGCTCGTTTAGACACACTTAGAAAATAAGTTCCTAATACTTATTTTGGTGGGCGGTATGTTAAGGCTTTATAAGTATTTTGGTTGTAGTGTAGTATGCCAATCACAATTAATTTAAGTCCTTAAACTATTCCCACCTAGAAACCCTCCATTATCCCTACCTTTAGTGCAACGACATAAAAGGGTTGGTAATGTACGAGTGGACGACAATTCAACTTCGTTCTCGCTTGGCTTTGGTTCGTGATTTAGTTCGGTGCATCGAGCATCAGTACTTAGCAACAATTAGTGAACATTATACATACAGTCCATCATTATCTGATAGCAGTGCAAGTACAATCAACCACTACAACCAGTGAAAGGTAGGTGATATATTCCTTTAAATTATCATTTCCTTTGTGTGATTGTAAATGCAAATTAACATTTTGATTAACATATATATATATATATATATATATATATATATATATATATATATCGTTATCGGTGCAAATGATTTAGGTGGTGATAGGGGACTTTTCTAAGAACAAAGTTTAAATAAAAATTTTTTCTAAGTCTTCGCCCTGAAGGGGCGAGTCAATGTATAGCATTTTTGTAGGTGTCTCTTTGTAAGTGGATATAACATGGAAACTATTAACTTTAGCGTATTAATCATCTAAAACTATTTTAAAGAGCGTACAATTTTCTACAAGTTTGCATCGTACCATTTTTTGTCTAAACTAAAGGATACGGGAGTTAGCTAGAGATTTATATGAAAAAATAAAAAAAATTTACAAAATTTCTTTTTTTTTGTTGAGTACGCGATAACTTCCAAATGGCAAGAGTTAGAAAAAAACGAACGACCCATTCCGGAGAGTAAATTTTATGAGGTAACAAAGTGTTTTATAAAATCAATCTATAATAATCTGACTCTTTTTAAAAGGTGTTGCATTTGGTGTAAGATCTCCTCTCTCGTTGAGCTCACTAACTGCGTTCGTTATTCTATTCAACAATTCGTCTCTAGTATGTGGCTTTTCCCTATTACCATATACCATTGCTTTTAGTGTACCCCATAAAAAATAGTGTAGAGGATTGCAATCTGGGGATCTTACTGGCCAATTAATGGGGCCTCCTCTTCCTATCCATTTTCGGGGGAAAATTCTGTTTAAATGGGTTCTAACGTTCAATCCAACATGTGCCAGTGAACCGTCATGTTGAAACCACATATTGACCCGTGTTGCTATTTGAATATCTTTTAGCAGTGTTTGTAATTCATTTTCTAAGAATGATTAATATTTGGTAGCTGACAAGCGTTCGTTTTCGGGAAAAAAATAAAGAGCCAATTATTTTGCTTTCTAACATGCCACGTCAACAATTTACGCCAAAACGCCTTTGATGTCCAGTTTCTCTTTTTCTAGAATTTTTGATAGCCGATTGATGTTCGTTTCTGCTGTTGTTTACACCATCTCTTGTAAATTGCGCTTCATCGGTAAAAAATATGTGAAGCAAATCTTTGTAAATTTCTTTTGCTTCTCAACCAATTGCAGAAAATAAGTCTTTGCTGATAGTCTGCATTTTGTAATACTTGTACCGAATATAAGTGGTATGGGTAGTACTGATACTTATGCAATGTTTTCCAAATCTATTTAAGTAAAATTTACAATTAGTGAATGTGTAAAAATGTTAGAATTAATTTTCACGAACTTTGGGTTTTTATACACCAAATTCAGCTAGCATACTGGTTGACGGTTCATTTTCCACTCGTTCCAAAAATTTCTGGACCACTTGATTGTTCGTTGTCATTGTAAATGTGCCACCCACATTCTTTATCTGCATAAGGAAGTTTTCCAGTTTCTACTAAGCATCTACAAGCATTTACTATTAATAATCTTTAACTTAATACGTTCTCATAATAAACTTATGCACATTATATAATACTGCAAATGTAGGAGGAAATTTTCAAACAGTTATTAAATTAATTTTGAACACATTAAAATAACTAAAGTTATCGTAATGTTAATTGAATAAAGATGAAATATAATAGTTTGATTATTTTTATTATTTTCAATTTTTCTACAAGATAGAATGATTTTTTAAAAAAGCTTGTTAGGGCAAAGTTGTTCCTCGTAAAATTTGCTATCCGGAATGGGCCGTTCGTTTTTTTGAACTCTTACCGTTTGAAATCTCTCAAGAAATTTTGTAATTTTTTTTCATTTTTTCATATAAATCTCTAGATAACTCCTGTATCCTTATAGACAAAAAATGATAAAATGCAGTCTTGAAGAAAATTTTACGCTCTTTAAAATAGTTTTAGATGATCAAAACGCTGAAGTTAATAGTTTCGATGCTATATCCATTTACAGAGAGACACCTACAAAAATGCTATAAATTGACCCACCCCTATCACCACCTAAAATATTTACACGGATAACGAGGGCACCCTGTATATATATATATATATATATATATATATATATGAGAGAGAGAGAGAGAGAGAGAGAGAGAGAGAGAGAGAGAGCTATATAGCTATGATTATAAGGTTATTTAAGGTCATATAAGATCACTAAGGAGAAATACCTCATGTAAATATCATAAAAACAACAAAACGAAACATTGAAACCCAACAATGTACATAATTCATTAATTATAGAAAAGCAAATACAAATCACCCTGTATAAAATCAACAAGCTACAATTAATTAAAGAAAGCTCATTCCGTAATATCTTCACTACGTTCTTTAAAATAAATAATTGCGGAAGCAATTCATACATCTTAGAACATTTAGAAACATTCTTAAGCTCAAAAACAAATGAAATTTCTTTCAATCTAAACACATTTGCGCAGAGAAGCTAATAAATACGTGCAATTTAGAACGTATATAAAATGCAATATTTAATAAAACCAGCATATTTAAATGAAGTATGGATATTAGAGGCGACGGTAATACGTGCGATTTCGAATCTACAAAATGTTAATCAAGTTACTCTAAAAAGTCCGATGTACGTGCAATCTAGAACGTATATATTAGAGCATCCAAAATCCTACATATTTGAGAAATAACTATGATTGAAACGCCCGTTGCACGTACGAACAACTGATAGCGTTCACTCAACCAATGAGAACGCGTGGAATATTCGAGAAGGAATTTGACTCAATAAAACTAACGAAGCAGATAAAGGAGGATCATTCTATAATCTACGTGCCAACTGTGCTAGTTTGAAAGAAGATATTCACGTAAATAGAAATTTTGGTGAATGTAAATAATTTTAAAAGTTGAATTTAAACGTGAAGTGATATAAAACAGTAGAGTGCGTGTTATAATAAATGTATATAAAATTTTGCCGTTAATATAAACTAAGTCTAGAAATAGGTAATATGAATAAAAAAATTTGTAATTTTATAAATTTACAGCACTACGTAATTAACTAAGCCGCTGGTAAAAAAAAAACTAAGTAACTACTAAGTCATTAGTAAAAGAACTAAGAAACTAAATCACTGGATAATATTCTAAATTACGGAATAAACGACCCTAAGCTACTGATTAAACGACTCCAAGTTACTGGACAACAATCAATAGTGATTTCTGGTCCAGGAAACTCCAACAAAAAAAACCCAGTAGAACTATAAGGTCAGAACTATTTATTCAATTTATAGTAGGTTGCATTTGTAGTTTTAAATAATTTATGTATTTAGAAGTGAGCCTAAAATTTGCAGGTGATAAAATACAGTGTGTAAAAGGTCAACAAAAATTTGGTTACTACGTAGAAGTATATTAAAAAGGGGATATTTCTTTGAATGTTCAACAAAACTTTCGTGGTAAGATACATTTCTTTATGCTGGCTGTAATAGCTTTTAAAGGTGTAAAATTTGATAATCTTCGTAAAGAGCTAATTCGATAGGAATATTTATTTTAACTTTGATTTAAAAGTTATATATAAAGTAAAAGATATTAAAAAGGACGTAGATTTGTAAATTGTAGTATAACAAAATTTTTATTTAGTATAATATAGAATCTTTGGTGAATTTCGTTTGTCTTATTCAGGTGTATTGGAGAGGAATGAGTAAAAATTCTTCATTATCATATCGTCGTTTCACTCTGTTGTGCGTGATATCACTGAGATAGTCGAGGCATAAATTTAATTGTGTTAATTTTAATTTTTTTTAAAGGCACAGAGAGGTGGCGATCAGCGGACAAATTGGTCGTTGTACATCTGGCGAAGGGCGACATCGCAGCAATATATTATAGTTAATAAGATGAAATAATGACCTAGACTTTTATGCAATGCGCAAATGATCATTTCAAATCGAACTAGTAATTGAAAGATGGAAATATAAGGTCCCAGACAGGACTTAAACCTGCATCTTCGCTTTAGCGGTTAATATAATTTACCAATTACACTACCGGGACTAGTAATGAAAATTAAAAATTTTTACAAATCTCAATCATGTATGTCATTTTACATCAACATAACTCTCAATTACTTTTGGCATTTTTGTCAATCATATCTGATAGTGTCAAGTTTTTGACATATCAGATATAGACAGGAAGCAACGCTCAAAATTACGGGTATCAGTCAACTATTAAATACATACATATGAGGCTTGTTCAATTGAAACCCATCTTTGGTTCAGGAAAAATTTATTGACAACTAAATTTACAAATAATTACCACGATGATTAAGGCAGATATCCCATTGTTTCGTCAACCTATGTATACCCTACCTAAAGAAATCTTGTGGCTGCTGCTCGAAGAATTCTTTCACGACGTTTTGTACTTCTTCGTCCTTCTGAAAACGATTACCTTTTAACGCTTTTTTCAGTGGCCCAAAGATGTGAAAATCGCAAGGCGATAAATCGAGACTATATAGTGGATGCTCTTATATCCTCCATTTCTTTCGCTGTAGATTTTCTTTCACACATGCCATATTCCCGTTTGTTGACGCAGTACACATTGCACCTGGTCGCGGCTTATCATTCGTCTCTTCGCGTCCATTCTTAAATTTTCGACACAATTCCTTGACAGTTGGATACGCAAAACATGCGTTTTCATACACTGCTTGCATCCGTGTATAAATTTCCAATGGTTGCAAACCTTCAGCATACAGAAATTGAATGACCGCACGCTGATCCCATTTGGTCGGATTGTTAACAACAAACGTCATTTCAAAGTCACAATAATTAAAATCGCTGTCAGATATATACGAGAGAAACTGACCAGTGGGAAGTTTACAAACACCACTAACGTTTCAAAACGTCAGTTGAGTGATTACAATTGTTTCCAAGGCTAACCTGATCAAAAATGGGTTTCAGTTGAACAAGCCTCGTATATTAGATAAATTAATTACACAAGGTAAGTTGATAAATACGAGCGTATTACAATTAATAAAATGAAATAATAGCCTAGACTTTTACGCAAAGTCCAAATGATCATTTCAAATCGAGCTAGTAACTGAATGATAGAAAATAAATGTCCCAGATAGGATTTGAACCTGCATCTTTAGTTTTCGCGGCTGACGTTTATTTGTCAAAGAGAAACAACCTATTTGGCTTAATACGAAAATAATACCTTGTGAATTAAGAAAAATGAATGTTTCTACTGATTGGTCAGAGATGCTGAATTATGATCATAATCCACAACTTCGATATACCTGATTGGTTAAAGGTGTCGGATTATGGATTCATATACACCTACGTAATAACAATTATTATAGATCAATTCTTAAATGCCTCAGCAGTGCATTATTGGAAAGTCGTGGAAAAAGCATTAATACACTGTACTGTGCAAGACATTTTTCCCAATTCAAGAACTATGTTGAATATAGAGGAAGCAGATAATATACCTACGCAAATGTAACGAATTTCAAATTAGACATTCTAGGACTCAATTTTTCAATACAATTCCTCAATGTATGTAATTTAGAAACATCTGCATTGACGAGACGAGATTGTGTACTGAGCTTTTAAATATGACGTTACAAATGTGTATACTGCAACATTGTTATTTCAAACTATTTCTCTAACTTCTGCATCAGTCGATAGATATTTCAGCAAACTGAAAAATTATTAAAGAATTTGTATTGCTCAAGATTGACTTCGACATTATCTTAATTGCAGTCGGGAACACAACATTGTCACAAATAGATATGAACGACGTTATTGATAGATTATCAACTATAGAAGTGCTTAAAAAAATTAATTATAAAACTATTAGCATTAATCGTAGCGATAAATAATAACTATAAAAATTTCTGTCTTTTTTATTTTAATTTCATGTTTACACTATTCTCGACCTTGTTTGTTAATGATGACCTAATACGTATTATCCGAGAAAAAGTAATTAAGTAATTAATATTGCGTAGGAATTAACAAAGCAAATTTTTATTTCGTTAAGGGTACAAAAATATTTTGCCACTGATGATATGGATGACCTAGAAAATGTTTATTAGCCTATTTACCGAGAAAATGAGTGTTGCAATGTCATATCTGAAAATTAACAAGTATCATCGCATAGAAAAACCTAACCCTAAAAAAATCGTAAGATTGCTTTTTGAAAACAAAAACTACTGAAAGATACCAGAATATCAATTCTTGAAGATTTATCAAAAAAATAATAATAATAAGACAAGCGAAATGCGGTCCAACGAAGAAAATTTATTCGTACAATAATAACAAAAGATAACAATAAATTGTAGGATATTTAAAAAATTTGCTGCAGTATAACAAGATAATATCACACTTTCTAAATTTTGCTGGGTCTGTTTAAGATTTGAAATTGATTGGTATGAAACGCTTTATATATAACGGGATAATTATTATGTTTAATAATTATTATTGGTTATGGATAATTAATAATTATTATCGTTGTGTGTGGGCTTTGCTAAACTAATTTCTTATCGTAACCATGATGTATATAAATATACGGTATCGTTGATATGGAAATCATAATAAAAATATTTTTTATTAATTAATTAGTTGATAAATGGAATATATATTTTCCACTTTATTTAAGTATTTATTTATTTATTCTTTTGTAATTAATTTTAACTTGATGCAAAATTACGAACAAGAGCATATTCTCGATATATTGATACGTTTATTGAAGCGTTGATATTGTTATCGTTTTAATATTTTCATACATTAATATATTAATTAATATTTTTAAGCACAATCAATTATTTCTAATCTGTAAAATCGTATGTTGCTAATTTAGGATTGGTAATGATATTACTATTTTAGGTCGTTCACCTTGCTCTAATAAGTTTAATATTCAACTTATAAGTTGCTACGTTCAAAACCCTGCAAGTGATTTTTCACAAAGTGTACAAAGATGAAAATTCATTTTAAAATTTCTAAATAATTTTAAAAGCTTTGATACGATCAATTCAAAAATGTGTACTTCTATGTCTTTGGAGATGAGAATTACGAATTTGAAACTTACTTTGGCATTGCTTATATAGAGGGTGCTAGTTATAAGCAGTTTCTGCACTAAATCAAAACAAAACTTTTTGTCTATTGACCTATGGTTGGAAATAAAAAATGTGGAAATGCCATTTTGTTTTACTCAAAAAGCTACAGTTGTTTAATTTAAGTAACTCTCTTGGTTTCTGAATTATTAGCCTTTAAATGGTTTAATGTATTTTGCTAATGAAATGCCTATTCCTTTAAATTGCCAAGTAGGCCTGTGTGCTAGAAGCAGCTCGGAGATATTTACAATTATACCCAAATCGAAAGCAACCCAACTACAAACTGTTTAGAAATCCTTACTACGGCGCAGGTGAGATGGGATCTTGTCTTTCTGAAAGTGGCAACTACGCTACAAAAACAATCACAGACAATGATGAAAAAAATGTTTTTAATTCATGTTTGGGAAAATCCAGATCTGAACGCTCGTCGATTAAGTGCGGCAACGGAATAATTCAATCGTGTATCTGGAAAATTTTGAAAAAAGTGGTATATGTTATTTGACAAGCTAAAAAGATTACTTTGTGCAAATGTTGTGCGAAATGGCATACTCTAAGGTTAATTAAAATATATGTAAATATTGTGAAAGGATTTGTTTGTGTATTGCAAATTATATTTGTGCTAATATTGTGAAAGACTTTGCCTGTGCATGCAATTATATAGAAAAAATTGGGCATTAATTTAATATGATAAAACGGGTCTATAGAAAGACTTAATAACAATATCGATCACGTGGTTGAATGAAAAACAGGACGACGTGTAATTAGCGAAGTTAATCACATATTGCAAAAAATTTCAACTATTAATAATAAAAATAAATTTCCATACTTTGTAATAATAAAACCCAAAGATTATCACGTTATCAAAATAAAATAGATTCAAAATATATAAGTTTGTTAATAACAATAATAATCCCAGATTTTACGGCTGACCCGAAATAAATTCGAAGTACCTTAAGTTTTATAACTGAATATTTAACACAATTCTACAGGATGTTAGACCAATAATCGTTTATAATTGAAAGGGAGACAAACCCTCTACTATGCATGCAAAATAACCGTGGAACCCATAAGAGATATGAAATTTAAATTAAGTATGGGCAAAATGATCTAGATACAAGGATCAAAAAACAAGGTTTTTTGTTACTTTTACTCTGCATAGTTTGTAATTTAAACTGATAAAAAGTTTACACGTAAAATACATTAAAACATGTAACAGCTAATAACTCAAAAATCAACAAAGGTGCTTAAATTTAGCGCTTTCATACTTTTCATTTACGGTTTAAATAAACCGTAGTTTAACAGACAAAAGTTATGCTTTGATTTAGTGCAGCAACAGGTCTCTATGAGCAATACCAGTCAACTTTAAATTAGTAATTTGTTACGTTTATTTTCGACGATACATTCAAATACGTCATTTTTTGTGGTAATTCGTTTTTCATTCACCTAGCTTCTGTTTCTATTCAAAACCTCATCCTGTATTTTTACTTCGTTATAATAGTACGCGCAATCACAACATTTCTTTCAAATCTGTTCATTCTAAAACGAAAATTTATCCGATAAATTAAATAGTCAATACCTTGTTTTAGGTTAATTTGTTAAACATTCCGATAACGGATAATTGTTTTCGCTTGTGTTTCCCATTTAAAGACTTGTCGAAATTATAGATCCTATTATTTGATAGTGTGTTTTCCAGTTTGCTAATCGTGCTTTTGATAACGCGAGGATTGCACTTTGAACTCGTGTTATTTGAACTAATTTTTAATTTGATTCTTCAGCTTGTGCGTCGAAATATTTTTTACAGCGATGCACGTTTTTTTGTTAGACAAGTGAGAGGTATCTTGCGTGTATCGGTGAGTTTTCCCGCGCTTACCCATTCTAATCAGATTCTCTTTTTAACTCTTAGCAGGAGGCCAAATAGGTTCTTTCTTTAAGTGGGCCCAACTGTTCGTTGACGTAGACCAACTGCTTTTGCCTGTAGACCGCTGCTGCAGTTACGGTGGCAGGGCAAATTGATCCTGACTACCGTGGCGTTGCTGTTCTGACTCACCCCCGATGGATTGCAAGATAAGCATCCCGACGCATAGAGGTATGTGACTAGTTTTCTTTTATGTACATCGAGGATTATTATTTATCAGCGGTTGATGTTGTGAAACCCGTTCACCATACATGTTTAAAAGCTAGCTTCGCTAGTGCTTCTGGTTATATTTCTTTAATTCTTACTACAACTTGGTCTACATTTAATACTTTAATTTAACACACTTGCTATGGAGAAAACCTACATTCAATACTTTAATCTAACACACGTGCTATTAAGAAAATCTACATTGAATACTTTAATTTAACACACTTGCTATCGAGAAAATCTAAGCATTACTTTTTTCCAATGAGTTTTATTACATGTTAGCTACGAAATGCGCACTTCGTGGATCTATTATAAAATTTGTCCTTTACAATATAACTTAAATTTAATACTTTCCTTTGTCCATGTGAATCAAGAAATTTTAATTTATTTTTATTGTTAATAGATAATCGTAGGCGACGTCATTTTTTTTGTTTTTTTGGTATGCAGGCGAATCCCCCCACTCTCCGCGGTTAGTAGTTATCCTGGTATTTACTTTTCTTCCGGCTACGTCTAGGTACGTAGCAAATTCTTATGCCAAATAAACAAAGGTGCAGATTTTCGAATCGACCCTATCCAAACTTTGAAAATTATTTAGAAAATTCAAAATAATTTTTCAATTTTGAACACCCTGCATCTCTTAAACCAATGACATTGGTATAATGCATGTTGGGCTAAATCGAAATATTTAGGTGGTTAGTATCTCACTTTAAAGATTGTCAAAATTCTTAACGAATCACTTTGTATAGTAAAGAAGCAAGCAATACACTTAAAATTATCTCATTAGTTAATACAGACGATTAAAAATATGAAACTGAAGACACCTACAAAATGTACTGTAACGACTATATTCAAAAAATCAAATAAGTCTTACGTTTTGCAAACACCCGCCAGTTATCACCAATAGTAACTACTAGCGATCTGTTGTAATAATGTTTTATAAAACATATTATTTAATTGATTTGAGATTTCTTCATCAATTATTTCAGGCCTAGTTTATTCCATTTTTAGAGACATGCTGCAACTAAATAAATCATATTGTAACTTTAGGTTGGCGTATTTTAGACAGTGGCATTAATAAAATTATTCATAGACCTTGTAAAAATTCAAAATTTTTCTCCATTGCTAAAACATGCAACATATCTCTAGAAAGATCAGAATTAAAGTTAATTTTGTTATAGAAAATATAGTAGAAACCACGAAAGATGTCCCCTACGTCATAGGTTCCTAATTCAATTCAAAACATACGTTTAAATTTATTTAAAAGCTTAACTAATGTATATGATAAAGATAGTAATACGATTTGTACGTGTTTTAAATAAAGACATACGTGAACACGTTCATCTGGGAAAACGACAGAGTAGAGTATGTGTCCGTATGTTTTGAACTTTACACTTAAAAGACGAACCTTTGTCAACAAGACAAAATGTTAATTTTTTCGTATAGCACGGTTGCCAAAGTTATCGTACGGAGACAGATTTCAATGCAGCTGCCGTAAATAGTTTATATTGCAGTTATTGTGCGTTTCTATTCAGATCAAGATATGTAACTCAAAATATGAAAATGAGTTTTATTTTAATTGAATTCATTATACTCCTAAAACAAGAGGACGCCAATTTAAAAATAGGTAAAGCAACTACCTCTATGAAAATAAAATATTATTGGCAACCATGCTTCATTACGGTTTGCAGATGCGCGAAGCTTGACGGAAACTTACGATTCGAAATATTTATTGGGTATTAAATTTTCAACTTAATTCGTACAAATAAAAGTGATGACGCAGACGACTTCTTTCATGGTTTCGACTATATTAGTTTATCGACATCAATAATTCCTGAACAGTCCATCAACGGTCTATGAAAAGAAGACCACTACCAATGTCAATCTGCTGTTGAGAAATGGACGGTTGATCTGTACGGTGCAAATTCACATCTCATGCCAATCCCCACGAAACGCTTTGATCTGTCGTGCAACTGTCTTACAGAGTAACGCATTATCGTCACACGCTTCATGCAATCCGTGATAACAATTATGTGCATATCTGCCACGGGCAACCTCGACTTTAATCCACAACCGCTGATCGCCTTTCGTAAACATGCTTTAGAGCGGTAAAAATCATACTCTATACTTCAACGCCGCACGAATACGCAGTCGGTCGGATGTTTTATGCACTCTACATATAGACAGCAGCCCACCTCACGACTCACATATCCAGTTTACACGTGCCCAAGCTTCTGCAATGTTGCCGCTAATTTATTTGCAACCTTCGAATAAATCGCTTGTCCATAATTATAACCTCAAACCCAGTGTAGTACTGTCAGATCTACCTTCTTGATTGCGTGTTCTAGTAACCTCTACACATTTCAGAAGGAGACTGCTTTCTAGAAGCGTTAAAATTAATTGAAACCGTGTGGCATCCAACAAATATACTGATTAAGTATTTATAACTCTCTGCAAACACGGATCTTACAGTCCCCCTAGAGTTAGCCCGCAACACTTGCCTTATTGCTTAAAGTCGAGAACAACCACAATCTTCCCCGGATTACAGAATTTTGGAAGGAGTGCTTCACTTAGCTTGTTAATGAAATATCTATCTAATTTTTTGAACCACAACAACGTAACAAACATTTTACTGCTAAGTAGTAAGTTTCAGTAATTTTACATGAACATAATTAACTACGCTTAAACTTAAATTTAAGCGAAGAAAAACATTTACTTTTCTAAAATTTTAAACTAGGAAGGCCTTGGATTCCCGTATTAAATTATAGAGTTTTATTAACCAAGAAGAGCTTATGCTCGCTCTTTAAAGATTTTATTTCAGTCCTAAATTTTATGTTTATTTTCAGTTTTTAAAGTGATGTCCAGTTTGTATATCCATCCCAGTTCAGTTTATAGTTTTAGTTCAGCAAATCGTATGATTCTTTTTTTATTTTGTTTTCTTATACCTAAGTCAAGTTTATAAATTTATTGATGAAGTAAAACAACGTACCCTTAGCGCTATCGTTTGATTTGTAAATTGCAAGGCTTGCTTATTATCTTCTTGTTTAAAACCACCCAAAGTATATTAAAACAATTAACTAATTTATGGAAAATTTATTAATACAAAATACCTAGGAAATTTGATCTATCTTCGTCTTCGCCCTGTAGGTAATTTAAAAGTAATAAATTAAATGTAATCAATTAGTTTTAAAACAGTTTTATAACGTTTACATTGATATATATTACATAAAGTTTGCATTTTTCTTCACATTAATGAAATTGATACACAGACATTCTCATATATTCCAATAAACATGTAGCAGTTCGTGGATTATTCTGGTGCTTTGCCGCATATTGTCTAATTGAACGACACTAGATGTACCACGTTAATGACAGTTGTTGCGCTTTTTTTTTAAAGCTTTAACGTTAATTGTATTAGTTAGATTCCGGAGATTTTTTAAAACCCCGCACTGGGAAAATCTCAGCAGATTGATGTTGAAATGCAAACGTACGTGAAAATCACAGAAAAGTTCTTGTTCTCACGAAAATCCAGTCATTGGCATATTTTTGTGGTTCGAGAACATACAATGCCTTGTATGCGTCCGTATCCACCAATGTGCGTCAGAGAACTTTAACCTTTCTTGGAAGAGATAGACATCTTCGTGGAAACGAATGTATCGAAACAAAGAACTTTACTGCCGACTTCCCTCGAGTGTTGACGTTTGTTGAAGTGCTTCGACTTATTGATGAATCATATCCCTTCCGTACCTATCCTATCGTTCAATACATATCGTATCGGCACCTCGTCACAGGGGGGTTACAGCTAGGCAAACACTGGGACAACAGAACCCCACACATAATCGCCGCAAGGCACGTTGCATCAGAAGCAAGATACGGCGGGTATGTGTTAGTTATAATAACCTAACAACATATTAGGTCGCCCGGGAAATTTAACTCCCGAGTAAATTTGAGGTTATATGTGTTTTAAATAATATTTTACCGAATTTAAATGCGGTTATTTTCAAGGTATTTCACAGTGAAATTTTTAAGAGTATATTTTTTAAGATCGAAGTCTACTCGATCTATGCAGAACATTTTGCAATACAGTTTTAAATTATAAAACCCTCATTTTCTAACGATTTTCTGTGTTTAGGAGTTATTCAGCTGATGGTAATATACAACGTGTGTAAATTAAGTAATGAGACTGGCAAGGAGCGTTCGATATGGCAACACTGAATATGCGGGACTTGAAGGGGCGGCAGGTGAATATGTGATACGTCTTCAGTACGGGTTAAAATTTGCTAAAATCATTTGGCTGCACGTAGCGATTTTTTTTATAAAACACTTTTTCTAGTGCGTTCAAACAGTGAATGACATCAATTTTGAGCAACGGTGTGCTATCAAGTTCTACTTCAGACTTTAACACAGTGCAAAAAACTTCAGCAGGCTTACAAAACCTATGTTTTGTCAAGAGCAAAGGTTTTTCGGTCAAAGATCAGAGGCATGTTAATTTGCTTTTATGATAGTCGAAGATTCATCAACAAAGAGTTTGTGTTTCAAGACTAAACAGCCAATTAACACTTCTACCAAGAGTTCTTGAAAACTTCCATGCGTGTGAGACTACATATCAAGAGCGGTTGGGTGTTGCATCACGACGATGCGCCTTGTCACTCGACATTTTCAGTAAACGAGCTTTTGCTCAATAAAAATGTTCCTGATACTGCTCAGACTCCTTATTCGTCTGACTCGAATCCTTGCGACTGTTTCCTCTTCCCAAGATTGAAAATCAACTCGGGGGCGTCATTTTGGGACACTCTACAACATTCAAACGGCTGTAACCGATCAGCTGAAGACTTCCACAATCCTAGTTCCAGTACTGGTATGACGATTAGAAGAATAGTCTCCAGAGATGTGTAGCTTCTCAAGAAAGTTCTTCCCAGGGAGACTATCGAATTGTATTTCTATTCGAATAAAACAGGTAAAAAAATTAGTTTCGTTACTTAATTTACACATCTCGTAATCTTTTAAACAAGTCACATTTATCTTTAAAAACTGTTTCCGAATTAAGAACTTTTAAAATTCCATATTTCTATTCTTTGGAAAATGCTTTTTTATTTGTGCCAGTATTCAAAATATCTTCCATTATCTCCGTTCCATTATATTATTAAAGTTCCTATTAACAGCAAAGCATAAAATGACGAATCATGCAAGTGACCTTTGTTATTCACGTTTATGTTCTAGGATGAAATGTAATCCAAATGCAGTCTTTATAAAGCAGTGCTGCCAAACATTTACAGAATGCATTTGTTTTTAGATTAACTGATATAGAGTTTCATGGAATTACGAACAAAAGCTGACATAACCATCTTCGTAAAATAGTAGAAATCAGGGCATTAATTATTTGAGTTACTTTGAGATTTGTGTTAGAATAAGACATTCGATATTTTTCATGCTTTGAAGTGTGTATATACATATAAACAGCAATTTTATATTACACAAAAGCGATTAAGTTTTTCCTTTCAGAACCATGTTACTTACAGTCCTTTCTCCAAAAAGCAGATGTGAACTCCAAAACATTTACTTTCATCAAACTTTTCTTAATTAAAGCGGAAGAATGTCTGGAAATTCAAAGGAATGTACACGTAAGTCAAAACTGAATACAGTCAACGTGTTTCAAATTGTAATTACTCCGAGCATTTGAATAAAGCACGATGAACGTTTTAAACATAAGTCGTTTTATGTGTAGTAATCAGTTGGCAGCAACTTGATAGAAATTTATCAATGATTTCGATTCGTAGCTGCTTTAACACATCTTGCAAGATGATGTTGGTTCGTTTTTGCAACATGCATTATGTGTACGTAAATACGCGGAATTCAAAGCTCCGTTGATGAAATTCTTTTTAAATTACTTTGCAGTATTTCTGGATAAGGTATTCATTCATTCATTCATTCGGGTTAATTCCTCTTCTCTTTGAGATATTTGCCTTAACCTTTTCTAATTACAAACGCCACTTTATTGCATGCCATTTATATACTGTATTATAGGATGTTCATAAACTAACTTTAAATGCAATGACAATTAAGAGTGCACAAATGATAAGCTATTACATTATTAAGATACCTTACCTACACTATCCATTAGTCTCAAAACATATAATTAAAATAAGCGCAAAGTGATTTGGAGAAATATGTAAAAAGCCTTTCATTTTTGGGCATCCATAAACGTTAAAATATAAGATTCAAACTTCGATTTGTGTATCTTTATGTAACAATTATGATATGCAAAATAAAACATAGAAATATGTATCATATCATACTAAGGCGTCGCATGGTCTACTGAAATAATACATTCGGCATCACGAGACGCCAAAGATAATTGATAGCCATCCTGTGGCGTGACATCTTCAGAAGGACCTGATTGACAGTTTACAAAAGGTTACATTTAAGAACTTTATTAAGCTTACAATAGAAATCTTCTAGATGCTGTCTGCATAATTCTAGTACGTTCCAGAATTATAGAAATACATCTATAAATTTCCCGTTAGGAGTTTAAGTTCGGTACTAATTTAAGCTTTAATTATAGTGCTAGTTTTATTCGAGACTTGTTCTATAAAGTCGTGATATGAAATAAACTAGTGGTAATACATACTGTTAAAATAATTAGCTCTGCGTGATATAAATTATTGTAGTGATCGATTAATTAACACTTAGTGCTGAGAGAGTTAATTATAGTGCTTCGATAGTAGTTAAGAAGATAGCATTGTGCCTTTAAGAAGTTAGTATTTGTAATTAGTAATTCTAAATTGTAAATTGTAAATTAGTAATTAGGTGGAAATAAATTATCGTGAATGCATTAGGGATTCACTGTAACAACGAGTGGTTGAAAATGCTTGTGAAATCAGTTAATAATAGAGAACTGTTATTATTGCAAAAAAATTCCTTACACTAAAATAGTAGTTACCTCTTATTAGTATTGTATAACGCTTTCCAGTACATTGACCAATTATTTTATTATAAAACATTATAAAGGAGACAAATTACTGAATACTGAATGTTTTTCACTTGTGCAATTCCATTGGGTTTCCCTAAAGGTATAGGTCTTGTTAATCCTTTTTAAGGTACCTTGCTCGCAAAAAATTTAATCCGTACTGTACTGGGTAAAAAACTTATTTTGTCAGTCAAACTGTATTGTTGTCTTTCTGTTGTTACTTCAACAATACTATTTAAGTGCGATTTTGACTTGTATTTTATAATTCTATGTTCCATGGTCACATATAGAAGTCAAAGGTTGGCATTTTTCTTATGTCCACTTCGAGAATTTGCAAACTACATACGAGCCGTAAAATTATTAATATTATACACTTTCCTTTGTGGATTCAACCACAGCATACTTACTGATGAAAACCACCTGCTGCCACGTAGGTGTAGCTTGATTCAGAGTATTGAAACATAATTATGCTTGTTGCAATTCCTGTTAAATCCATAATGTAGATAAGGTAAAAAAAATAGTGTCCAATTCCTATTTCATTCATACAGTTATTCATCCGCACAATAACTCGACTATATATCGTGAGTGTAAAAAAAATCACGAAAAATAACAAGACTTCCTTTTTTCGCCTTGGTATGACTTCATGGCACAAATCTGCGAATGGCTTGAGATTTTGTTTTTCAACCGACACAAAACTCTTGTTGCAGATAACCAGTCTTAAACAATCAGCACGTGGAAACAATATAGCTTAGCAAGTGTTCTCAGTCAAACTGTGCGTATTCTATATATTTATACGCTTCTCCAGCTCTGTTGATATGCCGTTTCCCGTCGGGTGCATTCGTGACAAAAAAATAAATTTTCAGAAGTGTGACAGATTTTGTCTTTATTGTTGCCACTGTTAATACCTCACACCTCGTAATTATTAAAGGAGCTTTTGAATTTATATATGGCTTGCGGTATGTAGTTTCATTAAGTAGTTAGAATCCATATTTTTTATAAATTTTCTGCACTCATATAACGTGCATAACTAACCGTTGACTAATTTATCTTAATATGATTATTGATCGAAAATACTTCACTTAATAAAATCGACCTTGACTAGCACTACATTTTCAACGTATCCCAATAGTAAGCTCGCTTTGGTTTCGTTACGTTCCATATCATAATTTGAATATTTTCTGCATTTTACACATATTTATACCCCGTATCACATACTAATAAAGAATATAATGTATAAATATAAATATGATAAGAATCTTACGTACTTACTTACTAGGATGACTATGACGAGCTCGCCCCAATTGAATCTACTAAACCTAAGACACAACATAAATAGTTAGAATGGTGCACTTAGGTACAATCAACAGACAGCTAATGGATAATTATAAAGTCTATACATATATATATATATATATATATATATATATATATATATATTTGTTTGAGAATGATTTTCTTGGGTCATGGGTCAAAACATTAATATATACTTTTACATTTTATTGTGCCATAACCTCACTCGACCATACGTACGTTTCGACTGCTTGAGCCTTTTTCAATGGTTCAGTCATTCCTATAAATTAATTTACCAATATACTAACCTACCCTTATATAATTTTGTCACTTACCCTAAACTATTCTATTCGTTATACATTTAACAACTAAATAAACTAAGCCTATTTGTATGTCATTTACAAGTACGTTACAAAATGTTATTCTAAACTATCTATTATCTATTAATACATTGCTATCACTCCAGTAAACCTGATCCTTTTTTTTTTAAATTATATATTTATATCCGATATTTCTCAATTTTATGTCCATTAGTTTTATTTTATTATTATTATTTTTTTGTTTATTTATTTAATTAAATTATGATAGATTTTACTCAAATTTTTTATATCTATTTTGTCATTAATTGCTGTGGGATTTAATGTTATGAAAATCATTTCATATAACTCTCTTTTTCTTTGGTTTGATTCCATTTTAAGTATTGTCGTTTTCTCGTAATTAAATTTGTGTTTATTTTGTGTTTCATGTTTAGTTAGGGTGGTCGCATTGTTTTTATCATATTTGTGTCCATTCAAACGTTTCTCAAGATGCTAGCAGCTCAACTTAAATAGGGTTCTTCTACTAATAGCTAGAAGCGGCCTGCAGAGTAGAAAGAAGCAAATACACGGCATCGTCAACGGAGCAGAGATCTTCTAGAAATTCCAGGTAACGCTTTGAAATTGTGTTGTTATAAACTATGAAACTATGAATATTGGGTGACGTATGAGAGTGAATGTGAAGGTATTGTGCATTATTTTGCGTATTGAACATAATACGTATAACTAACTTTATTATGGTATTTAAATAGAAATCTGAAGGTGTATATTAAGCTTATTAACGTTCCATCAGGAAGTTAAATTTTGTGAAGAGTACATGGGTTGTTTTTTTAGTTTGTTGTAAGAGTATGCAAAGTATAAGGGCATACATTATTCATAATTAACTGGGTTATCTTGAGCTCACCATACTCCAGAGTTCACGTAGATTTAAAATAAATTATAAAGAAGGAATGAGAAATAAGGTATTATTCAGGGCCCATTTACTCCGGGTACATTCTATGTGTTTGATAATTTAAATTAAAATACAGGATATTACAAAATAGGATTTATTGAGGTGTAACTTGATCACTGAAATGTGGATAATATTGAATTTTATTTGTAAATAGTGATAAATAAAAGATTGTATGTTTGTTGTATTTTGTGGTTTTATTGGGAGTGTGCGTGAACGATAGAGAATATGAGAGTGAATCTAGATATCCAAGAGAAGGTCCAACTGAGCTAGCCGGAAGCAGTTGAAGAAAGCAATTCAACCGAGGAAGATAGGAAAACGGGTAAGAAATTATATTTTTTTAAATTATTTAATTTTTGAAAAATTTTCTATAATGTGCAATTTTCGAGTTTTGAAAATTTAAAAAAAATTTCGAATATATTTTTGTTGGTGAGGCTTTTACCCGAGTTCCACGGCAATATATATATATATATATATATATATATATATATTATACTGTCAAGAAGGGGGTGGGCTTATAAAATGTTTAAATAGGGCTTCGAAACGACTTTGCTAGAATGGGGGTATATTTGGTTTTGTTCGAGTATTTTCTTTCAGGTATTTTGGTTTATAAATTAACAACAACTATTCCACGTTTATAAATTTATAAAGCTTTTGAAACTGCATTGCATTCAACAACATATACCGGCCATAGACCAGGCTAAGCTAGTTATAAGTTTGCATTGTATACGTATTTTAATTGTTATGGTTGCACGTATATGGAATTTAATTTGGAGTTAGCGTTTTCAGAATCTTTTGAATGTAAAACAAATATCAAAATTGTGTGGTATACTGTACGCTTTTAAAATTTTAAGGAGTTAAGTGATACTACTAAAAAATTTGTAAATGAAGTTCAGTTTGAATATGTTTGTAACAATTAAAGATTGGTTATGTAATGACAGGACGTTTACCGAATAAGACATAAATGTCTGTTACGTACAATTTAAAAGCTGAACCATCAAAGTTTGTTAGCTATTTTCAATATTGTAAAAAGTTCAATATACATAAATCACTGGATTGCAAACCATCTAGAAAATGAATGTATCTAGAGAAAACAACTGTATTATTAATCAATTATTAATAATTATGAATTACATAGTGTGCGTAGAGATAGTTGTTATGGCAACGGAAACAAAAGAAGACGGATTTTATTTATAATTGACTTCAAAATTTATATTACTGAAAAATAGACGTGTTTTTGTACTGTTATGAGTTTTATTACATTTAAAAGTTACGAGAAAGTTTTGAAAGTCAAGTTGTACCTGGAGATAGCAAATAGTAGCAGTTTTACGGCGAATAAAAGTTAATTAAAAGAGGGAGTGCTGGTCTGTACCGTTATTGTTTGAAGACGAAAGCATAGTGGAATTGGAGTTATCTGAGTATTTGTATAACATAAAATTTGTAGAAATATTAGTAGTTTTATAGTCTGGAGATTACCAGTTGCTCGAGTTACTTATTATTTACAGGAGGTGCCTGCAGTTGGTCACTTGGCTTCAGGACGGCTGGAAGGCGGCGCTTGTATCTGGATTCCAGGTATTAGTATTTAATATCCACGCAGTGCTTTAATCAAATTTATAAAAGTGGAACTAGTGTTTGGGTATAACTTTTGGCATTTACAATTATTTGAAGAATGCTTGTGTATTCGGTTGCAATTGTCATAATTGTCCTAAGATAAAAAAAAGAAAGATCAATCCTGTAATCATGAATAAACAATACAAAATAGGTGGTAATTGATTATAAAAGGGTTCTCTATAACTCAATATATACCAAAATATAACAGATGGCGCTAACAACGTGAGGCAGAGTAGATTTGTTAGTTGTACGTTGCATATATTCTATTTAAAAGTGAAAATTAATATTTGATTGACGTTTCATATATATTTATTTGACAGTTGTTGAAGGTTTTGAATTTATTGTAGTAGGCTAAGACGTAATTTGATATTCACACTTTGGTCAATTTTAGCGGCGGTAAAACATTAGGTGGGGCTCGAATAGGTAAATAACTTCGCAACAAAATATTTGTTCGCCTAAAGGGGGCTCGATAGGGCTGATTCAGATTTGCAGAGGTTGTGTAGCTTAGTGGGGCACATCATTGAAGTTTATTTTGAAAATTAAAGGGACATGTCTGATGAGGAGAGAATCACGAGGTCAGGGAAAGTTTATGGAGTTGAGACTGGTGTGAGAGGGCAACCGGTGGTTAAGACTGTAGCAGCAGGGGATGCTAGGGATGAAGCTGGAGGATATGTGGAGCCGGAGGTGATTATTGTGAATTCAGGGATACATCGGGAGAAAATGAAATTGATAAGGGAAAAGAGAATATGCAGATCCAAGATGTGATGATGGTTTTGTTGGAATTAAAAGGGTCGTTAACTAAGTCGCATGAAGAATTGAGAGGATCATTGTTGGCCGAGGTTAGAAATTCACAAGCGGAAGTTAAGGAAAAATTTGATATGATGGAAATGAAAATTGAAGGAATTAATGTATCAATACAGAGCAGTTTGTGTTCATTTAAGGATGAAGTTCTGAAGGACGTAGAGGATAGAGTCCAGGTTGTAGAAGGGAAGGTAACAACAGGTTTAAATGAATTAAGGGAAGAGCTGTACATGGTCGAAGTTAGACAGACAGAAAAATTGCAGAATTTAGGTGAAATAGTTCGGATTCAGACGGAGGACAATATTAACTCTAAAAACGAAATTATAGGCAAATTGCGGGCGAGTCAGGAGGTGGCAGAGAAGCTGAGAAGGATACGACGGTTCTGGGGAATACGGTAAATGGATTGTCTGGTCTTGAAGGGAATGTTAGACAGATGAGAGAACAGTTGGTTGAATTGGAAAGGGGAAGAGTTGTTTGTGATGCAGGATACCAGTATAGGCTAGGGAAAGAGACCTTGTCGAGGTTTGAAGGCAGAAAGAATGAGCAGCCGATGGTCTATCTTAGCAAGTTGGACGAGATGGTAGAGAGTGAGCCTGAGAGGGTGAAGATGCAGATGGTGAGCGTGACATTGGGGGGTTGTGCAGAGAAATGGCACTGTATCGTGAGGAGGCAATATAGTTCGTACGAGGAATTTCGAAGGCTATTCATAGAACAATATTGGGGAAACACGCATCAGGCTAATATTCGAACGGATTTAAACACTGGGAACTATAGGTCATACCAGGGATCGAGAGAAAATTATGTGATTGAAAAGTATAACCAGGCGCAGCACCTGATTCCTAAATTAAGAGAAGATGAAATTATATTATTGTTGTCAAGGCATATGGAGGCGGAAATAACTAGGGCCGTAGCGATACAAAACGTTCGGACTTTAAGAGACTTTTTGGAAATGATGCGAAATTATGACGTAGCTAGGACGTTTGAAACGAATAACAGGAAAAATAGTGATAATAGGAATTGGGATAGGAATAGGAATAGCACAGACTACCAGAGGACTGGGGTGCAAGGATACAATTATAGGGAGAATGGACAGGACAACTACAGAAAGCAATATCAGGGAAATCAAAGGAGAACGAATAATAATTGGGAACAACGTTTTAATAGAGACGATAATTATAGGGGGAACAATGACTGGAACATGACTGATAGGAATGACAGAGGTTTTGGACAGCAAAGAACGAGTTTTGGACAGAGGTGGCAGAGAGAAAGGGAGCAGAGATCAACGGATCAGGGGGAAATACCGACAGGGATTAGAGACCGAGAACGGGAGACAGATAGAAACTTGACGATCCAACACGTAACAACAAGAGACACGCGACAGAGATCGGAGGATAGGATAGAGAAAGTGGAGGTCCACGATGAACCCACGGTACAAAAAAAAACGTCGATTTATTAGTGTTAGGAAAATCAGATTTAGGGACACAGCATAGTATTAGTTTAGTAGATAAGTTGTTAGATAATAAGTTTGAAAGAAGGCGGGAGTTACCATTTATTCATATTAGTTTAGGGGATTCTGTTTACACGGCATTGATAGATACAGGGTCGCAGTTATCGCTGGTGAGAGAGGAAATAGTTTTGAAACATGCAGAATTATTCAAAGGAAAATTTGTAGGGTTAAGAGTATTAATTTATGGTCTGCGATTAAGAGGAAGTTAACTACGATAGACAAAGTTGTACGAGTATCGATTGTATTAGGAAGTACCAGACTAGGTGAAGTAGAGTTTTGGATAGCAAGAGGATTATATTTAGATTTTATTGTAGGGATAGATGTAATTGAGGAATTTGGACTGGTTATAGATGGTAAAGCACGAATGGTAAAGGTATTAAATTTAGAGAAGAAATGGGTGGTGCCTAAGGATAATCGGGATACTAGGAATGAGATAAATACAGATAGTATAGGATCAGGAAAGACTAAGGATAGAATTTATGATGGAATTGATGAGTTACGGTTATGTAATATATTTGAGAAGGTATTTGATGAGGAACAGATAGGATTAATAGGGGTGGATATGAAGGAAATGTTATATGAGGTGTTTAATAGACATGCAGGAGTTTTTAGTAATGAGCCTAGGTTTGCGAAGGAGTATACGCATAAGTTAGAGGTCACAGACGAGGAAGTTTTCGTACTAGGGTATATCCAATACCATTTGCATTAAGGGGTCGAGTGAAAATGAGATTAAAAGATGTTAAAAGAGGAATTATTGAATCAGCGAGAACACCCTATATCAATCCGGTAGTGGTTGTGCCTAAATCTGATAATTTAGAATTAAGAATATGTTTAGATGCTAGGAGATTGAATGCGATTACTAAACCACAATTTGAACAACCAAAATCACTAGATAATTTGTTATACAAGGTAAGCGAGATGAAAATTTTAGCAAACTGGACTTAAAGAATTCTTTTGGCTAATTCCTTTGCACGAGGAAAGTCGGAAGTATACTGGATTTAGCATTGAAGGGAGATTTATCAGTACAGAGTTGTTCCATTTGGTCTTTCAACGTCATCCGCTGCATTAGTTCGAGCCATGCAGAAGTTATTAGATGAGTACGAAGACTTCTGTACGCACTATGTCGATGATATTTTGATTTTTCTAAGAACGAGTTAGAACATTTAGAACATTTAAGAAAAGTGATCCGAAGGTTAGACGAGGGAGGTTTGAGGTTGAATTCGAAGAAGTGTGAGTTTTTTAAGGACCAGGTAAAGTATTTGGGGTTTGTCGTTGGCAGCGAAGGAATTAGAATTTGTGAAAAACGCTTGGACGAGTTGAAGAATTTGAAACAACCAAGAAATTTGAAAGGTTTAAGAGGATTTTAGGTGTATTAAATTATTATCGTCGAATCATACCAAAATATTCGGAGTTGTGCATTCCATTGTTGGAGTTGTTAAAAAAGAACGAAAGGTGGAAATGGAACGAGCAAAGGGAGCAGGCATTTCGGGAGTTAAAGGCGGTATTTTATAGGAACTGTCATTAAAATATCCCAATTTTACGGATCCATTTATTTTAAGGACAGACGCTTCGAGTTTTGCAATAGGGGCTGAGTTGGTGCAGGTTCAAGAAGGAGAGAAGTGCCAATTTGTTTTATTTCGAGGGCTCTGAAAGACTGCGAGACTAGGTATTCGACAGCGGAAAAAGAGATGCTGGCAATCGTATATGCTGTGAAGAAGTTAAGATTTTATTTATTGGGTAATAAATTTCTGGTTGAATCGGATAACACAGTGGTCACGTTTCTGAAGAAGAAAGAGTTTTGAACAGTCGATTGTATAGATGGGCGTTAGTATTGCAGGAATATGATTTTGAGATTACACATAAACCTGGTAAAGAAAATGTTACGGCTGATTTCTTTAGTAGGAAGGATGAAGGGTTGCTAACGGATAGTAGGAATGGATTTTGATTGCATTGCAAGTGTTTGAAGATCTGGGAAGATGGTCGAATGCCAGATTTCATCGGATGCAAGCACACGAAGAAATAAGGGTGATCAGAGAAAATTATTCAGAGAGAATTTAGAACAAGACAGAGATTTTTATATGGTCGAGGGAGTTTTGGTGAAAAGGTTATGGGATGATGAATTATTAGTGTTAACGACACAGGTAGCCGTTGAGCTGATCCAGGAAATTCATACTACGTTTGGTCATATAGGGATTCGTAAGACGTTCTTGATATTTAGGAAGCTTTCTATGCACGAAACGATAGAAAATTGGTGAAAAATTGCATAAATCTGTGTGAGACGTGTTTGTTAGGAAAGGATAAGAATGTGGTGTTGCAGAATCAAGTTAGATGTATAAGAGCGGAAGGTCCATTAGATATTGTGGCAATGGATTACTTGAGTAATTTGATACCGGGTAGGAACGGATATCAGCATATTTTAGTTGTAGTTGATATTTTTACAAAGTTTGTGCAGCTTTATCCAGCGAGGAGATGTAATTCTAGGCATGTATTGAGTTCTGTAAGAAAGTTTGTAGAACGAATAGGTAAGATGAATAGGGTATTGTTGGACAATGCAACGTATTTTCGTAATCGAAGGGTTGAAAGTAAATTAAGGAAGGATGGAATAAAGATGACATTCTGTAGTATCAGACATCCTCAAGGAAATCCGTGTGAAAGATATATTCGAGAAGTAATAAAGTTTTTGAGGTTAATAACGCAGGAACAACATGATCGGTGGGTAAGGTATTTACCGCAAATAGAAGAATATATTAATTTTGTACCAAGTTCAGTGACAGGAATGTGTCCTGTGACATTGATGAAGAAGGTGATTCCAGCAAGACCGTGGAGAGCTGAACAAAAGTGGAGGATATAACGGAGTTGTTGCATAAAGCCAAACAACAAGTCGAAACGATACAAAGAAGGGAGTTGGAGAAACGTAACAAGAAAATCAAGAAGCAAGTGGTTTTTCAGTTGGGGATCTTGTTATTGTTAAAAGATTGAGAATGTCAAATTGGGAAAGAAATATTTGTGCCAAGTTGTTATTTCCATACGAAGGTCCTTATCGAGTGAGAAGAATTTTTGCAGAAGGGAATACTTACGAATTGGAGAATGACAGGGTGAATGTCGGGGACGTTTTCATATAGAAAATTTGTATCCATATTTCCATGTGGAAAGTAAAGTATCGCAAGAATAAAATTAACACTGTAAATAATACTAACGAGCTTAAAACTATACAGAACATACAGAAACTAACACTTAATCCTCATACATAAAGAAAAAAAACTATAGTGATTTTAACTAAAATTTAAAATTTCTCAACCATTAAAAGAATTACTTATATCCAGGAAGTAAATTTTCATTTTATTTAAAATCAGTGGGGCCTTATATACTGTCAAGAAGGGGTGGGCTTATAAAATGTTTAAATAGGGCTTCGAAACGACTTTGCTAGAATGGGGTATATTTGGTTTTGTTCGAGTATTTTCTTTCAGGTATTTTTGGTTTATAAATTAACAACAACTATTCCACGTTTATAAATTTATAAAGCTTTTGAAACTGCATTGCATTCAACAACATATACCGGCCATAGACCAGGCTAAGCTAGTTATAAGTTTGCATTGTATACGTATTTTAATTGTTATGGTTGCACGTATATGGAATTTAATTTGGAGTTAGCGTTTTCAGAATCTTTTGAATGTAAAACAAATATCAAAATTGTGTGGTATACTGTACGCTTTTAAAATTTTAAGGAGTTAAGTGATACTACTAAAAAATTTGTAAATGAAGTTCAGTTTGAATATGTTTGTAACAATTAAAGATTGGTTATGTAATGACAGGACGTTTACCGAATAAGACATAAATGTCTGTTACGTACAATTTAAAAGCTGAACCATCAAAGTTTGTTAGCTATTTTCAATATTGTAAAAAGTTCAATATACATAAATCACTGGATTGCAAACCATCTAGAAAATGAATGTATCTAGAGAAAACAACTGTATTATTAATCAATTATTAATAATTATGAATTACATAGTGTGCGTAGAGATAGTTGTTATGGCAACGGAAACAAAAGAAGACGGATTTTATTTATAATTGACTTCAAAATTTATATTACTGAAAAATAGACGTGTTTTTGTACTGTTATGAGTTTTATTACATTTAAAAGTTACGAGAAAGTTTTGAAAGTCAAGTTGTACCTGGAGATAGCAAATAGTAGCAGTTTTACGGCGAATAAAAGTTAATTAAAAGAGGGAGTGCTGGTCTGTACCGTTATTGTTTGAAGACGAAAGCATAGTGGAATTGGAGTTATCTGAGTATTTGTATAACATAAAATTTGTAGAAATATTAGTAGTTTTATAGTCTGGAGATTACCAGTTGCTCGAGTTACTTATTATTTACAGGAGGTGCCTGCAGTTGGTCACTTGGCTTCAGGACGGCTGGAAGGCGGCGCTTGTATCTGGATTCCAGGTATTAGTATTTAATATCCACGCAGTGCTTTAATCAAATTTATAAAAGTGGAACTAGTGTTTGGGAATACTTTTGGCTTTTAAAATTATTTGAAAAATCCTTGAATATTTGTTTGGGTGTCTAGTTGAGAGGTGTTTGCTTAGGACGGACCCACCCTAGGTAGATTCCGCCACGTGTTTGACGGCCCTGTAAAATATTTAAGTGCAGCAGCCGTGTAAAATATTTAAAGATAAATTGTGTGGCATAACTCAACAAGGCTCTAAAATAAGACAAGGAGTGACAGATAGATATATTACGCCTATCACTAATAAGGTAGGATCACAGTAAATATAACAATATATATAATTTCGAAACCAATTAACTCAATTATCCATCAATATAAAGACAATATCACACAGCTTAAATAATCAACAACAGTTTGGTAATTAATTTCTTAATATTTCTATAAATTCAATTAGAATTCACGTACCGAAGTAAGTAAAGCAATCGCTACCTGTTGGCTATAATGACATTCCCTAACATAGGCTGTTAAAGGTTTTTGATAACCGCAATTTACATATCTCATCATAATTTAAGAGTTGTAATGACAATGTGAGACTTCTGTGTCAAAGCCAAGTGGTTCAAAGAACCTACAACAGTTAAGAACAGTTGCGAAAGTCACGAAAAAAGGCAAGTTTTCACCATAAAAATTTTATGATTTCCCGGCTGGGTTTATAATATTTATTTCGAAAGAACCCATGCAAACCACCACTCAAAATATGTTCAACTAATTCCACAAACGTATTGCAAAATTGTTTTCTAAAAATACTATCGGAAAGCACATTATAGAATAGAAATAACTTTGAGCATCTTTTTAGCACTCAAAGATAACACAGCGTCTTTATATAATTGCAATTAATCTAGATCATTTAACTACAATAAAAATCGAATACTAATGTCTTATAGGCGGTGTATAATTGAGCAATTTTTAAAATATGAAAGCAAACATTTATTAAAACAGCGTATAGAATGTGAAATGTGGAAAATATTCAAACTACTATACAGAACGTAATACATTCAAACATACTGGAATAAATTCCATAATTATTTCGTAAAAATGCAGAAAATATTCAAACTACTGTACAGAACACACAAATACCCCAGCAAAACTAATAGGTCGGTATAGGACCAAGCAATACAACAACAGTACGAACAGAAAAGAAACTCCTATTAGACAACAAAACAGGGCCAAAAAGAGAAAGAGAAAAAATCAATTCGGTTCGAAGTCCCAAGAGTACCAAAAAACGCAGGGGTGTAGAAAATTATAAGAAAAGGAAGGTATAGGGTAGCAATCAACGAGAGCGAAGATGGAAAAGCAACAACAACGCAAAAGTCGTCTAAGGACGGATGTATCTCAGAAAGAAACAACACAGTCTGAAACAGGTATCAATATATTCTGCAGTTGACCTACTTTTCAACTTTTAGCAAAAGCAGTGCTACCGTGGGGGTTCAAAACGGATAAACATTTTTACAGTATATTGTCTTTTTCAACATATCATAAGAGTACATGAAATGTGGCTGGACAGTGGATCTTCTCAACTACTTGGTGTGCTATTTTCAATAATCTTATAATGAAATCAAATGTTCTTTTGGCCGGACTCAGAAGTGTACGTTGCAATTTTCGAAAAATTCTACGCACAATTAACAGATAGATAATGAAAAAGAATACAGCTTTTACGAACACGTTGAAGTAACGTATAATTGTAGACATTAATGCAGCTTATATGAAAAAACAAATCGTTGGCACTGAGTGGTGGCTTACACGTTCCTCTGCGTTATGTAGTTACGCTTCTTTCCCTTAACAAACAATTTTATGAAAATGTGATCACACTGAGAAACTGAAGTCAAGTATTCACTAAGAAATCAAAGCAGCTAGAACAACGATGTACGTCAGGCGGTCCTTTCAATAAGATCGGAGCAAATAAGTGCACATTGCAAAGGGCACTCACGTTGAACACCATTTGTAAAAATTTGTAAATAGGTGTATCATATACATTACTTTTACACCTTTTTACACTCTTAATTCATTCTTATCATTAGCACGGTCTCGGCGTTTAATAGATTCCAGAGAAGTGTTCAACTCTGTCGAGTTGGGTTCCGTTACAAATCTTAAAACAAACTTAGCATACTAGTCAAAGAAAATAAAAAACTGTTGTGAAATTAAACCATGTTCTGAAAAGAATTGTCTTACAGCATTATTAACAATTTATGTATATGGAAATATTAACCTCCATTCAAAGAATAGTTTCCGATAGAATAGTTCATAACACAAATCTTGAACATAAAGGAGATTAAAAATACATGAGCATCAACCCATATACCTTCAGCTGTCAGCGGATTACTTTTAATACCTTACAAAAAATGTAAACTACCAACAAAGATCTTGCAGTCTATAGATGTTCGGCAACTCGGTGATTTAGTTGGTTCGCATCTGACTACACCCAAGTCCCGGGTTTGAATCCCGACACGGCCTGCTTGAAAAATGTTAGGTGAGCATTTTTCACAAAAATACGCCCTCGTTCGGACGAGAAGAAACATGAGTGTTGTTACGCACGTTAAAGCTCTCTATCTTGTTTGGAACAGCAAGGATTCGGCAAAATTCAAAATTTACAGGTAAGAAAACTGCTTCCTGGCCAATGTAGTACCTTCGGGTAGAGCATTGGAAAATCAAACGTTGAGTCTGTAGATGTTTCTATATTCGCACCGTTAGTGAATAACTTAAAGAACGTTGTATTTGACTGCAAAAGGATACACAAAAAGATCTCTGTTAATTAACCAAAATTTACTTTACTAGAAAATTATTATAATTCAATCCCTAACTGAAGTTTGGTTCGGTTTATTTTTTTCACAGGTGAGGTGGCAACCACTTACTCTCTGTTCATCCTTACATACGTCCGTCTCATCGCTCCGCAGGGTTGATCTTCAGCTAGCTTATCTTGTAAGAGTTTTCCATTTCTCTTAGCCACCATCTCTACCTACATCTTACTCTGAACTACATAGAAATTTCTCGACTTCGGTTAGGTGTATCCCCTCTTTAAGGTGGTATAATATGATAAATATTATCTTAATTTCTATAACTACCATAGTGTATGCCTTCCTCTTCTATGAAGTAGACTAATATTACTACCAAAATAGATACTAAAATGTGTTTTTTATTCATCCGGAAAGTGAAAGATTGTTTGAGAAGTTAATGTAATTTTTAAAAAATCATTATATTCAAGATACTATTTGTTTATAATTGACTAAGCATTTATGATCGTACAGAATATCAATATGATATTAGGCGGTGTATTTAAAATGCATGTAACGTGCCCCGCCCTTAGTCAATCAAACATTGATTACGACTTCAAGTTCCTTCAGTACAAAACGATGACATAAATTTACTTTCGATTTCTAACTATTAATAATAAAAGGCGCTACGTGTTCTTCTGTAATTAACTGTTTCTACAATCAAAAGTAGGAATATAATTATAAATTTTAGATTGGCAATTAACCTGTTGCAACTTGCCCTTAATTATGCATATGATATTGACCAAGTTTTTGATTCATTATTCCGGGTTCTTAAATATTTTATTACTTTATTGAAAGTTTTAATCCCTGAGTTTAATTGTTGCAGTAACCCGGTGAACATGAAGTTTTATGGTTATTATTTTATATAACTGCTAAAAAGCATATTTGTAATTTATGAAAGACTCAAATTCAAGTGTATTCTACTATATTTTCTGATTGCTACTTCATTATACAACATGAAATTTGTCAACTGCAGCAAATAAAAATGTAGAGAAAAGGAAACGATTACATTTAGTATCATGTGTTGAGTGTTTAAAGCTAGAAACACTAGATTCTCATGAGTGGTGGACACTTGCCCTCTTCAGTTGCAACTTCTTGAAACCAGATGTTGATACTTTAAAGCGCTATATAACAATTTACGCAGAAATATAAGAAAAATACGAGTCTGTTAAACCAATACACTGATTCAAAGATAATTTTTACTTATGCAGGTTTGTAAAAATCACCCAAAGCCGAGAAAATTAAAACTTTTAATACTCAAGTTCTGTACAGAAATATCCTGTATAGTACCAATAGAAGACAAAGGATAATTATGAAAGAGAAGTACAACACTGAAAATCATATCATCGACTTAACAGAGCATTGTCTCGTCAACGTATATTTTACCTTCAACAAACACCGCTACAGACAAGTTAAAGGAGCACCTATGTGATCACTATTATCGCCCGTTATTGCTAATTTATTCATGGAAGATATTGAGTTGCATGCATTAGAGACTGCTATATATAAACCAAAATTATGGCTAAGATATTTTGACGACACGTTTTTGGTCTGGACACATGGAAGAGAACAACTCGATGGTTTCCCAGAACACCGCAATGATATACATCCAAAAATAAAATTTACTATGATAGTAGAAGAGAATAACCCATTAACGTTTCTGGATGTACTAGTAAAGAAAAAGAACAACGAGCAACTTAGTCACACGGTCTACAGAAAGCTAACTCATACGGATAGATATTTAAACGTCAAGTCACATGATCACACCAAACAACTCTACTATGTTGTGAAAACCATAGCTACGCGGTCCTAATGACTAGCAGACGACGCAAATAAACAAGAGCTACGAGAAGCACTCTTGAAGAATGAATACTCACACCAAACCATTCAGAGGTCACTAACAGTCAAGAAACCCAAACCAGAGCCGGAAACACCACTAACTACGGCATACTTACCATTCATTAAAGAAACAACAGACAGAATCAACAGAGTTTTACGGAAACATATAATAGCTACCACATTCAACGTTCATAGAAAAATCAAAGCAATCCTAAAGAGTCCCAAAGACCAGACCGCATTAGATGACCAAGGTGTCTACGAAATACCATGTTCATACTGCAACAAATCTTATCCTTCAATTAATAACTCGATTTGAAATGATCATTTTGGTTTTGCATAAAAGTCTAAGTTATTATTTCATCTTTATATATATATATATATATATATATATATATATATATATATATATATATATATATTATTGCGAGGTTTAGCGCTAGCTCGATTGAAGCCTAAATTAATTCGAGTCCCACAAATTGGGCGTCATTAATACTGTGAAGCTTAACTAAAAAAAAAACCACACTTTGGAAGCCATAGATTCTATGTAGTCCAGCTAGAATACAAAACTCCTTTTAACTGACTTCTCTTCAATGCCTAATTTTATCCTCTGAAAAAGCTTTTCCTTTTGGACGACAAAATACTCCCAGCTTTTTCCTATAATAAAAAAAAAATTAACTTCATCAGTGAAGTTCGCCACGGCTGCTCTACGGTTACCTATAAAATCCTGCCCTACTTTAAACTCGACTACAAAAAAGTCTATCACAATTTATTTACACAGAAAAATCTCACAGCAAACTTTTTCAATTATTACAGCATACATTCATTGACTACATATATCCACGTCGATTACGAATTCATTTTTATCAAATGTTTCTATATACAATTTTACTCCTCTGACTAAATAAATTATTAAAAGTAACTGAGCTTAACCCCACACATTACTTTAAATCCCTGGCCTAATAAGAGCTCACATTAAACCTTTATGTACTTGTGCTAAACTTTATTTTGCACAGAAAAACACCTAAAACCCATTTACCTTTTACACAAGCAGTTAATACGCGTTTATTGTGTAATACAAAATTTTGACCTCAACATATTCTACATAATTCATTAAAAATATTAAAAAATCAATTTCTTTGTCTAGAGAATTCACCAAAATATACCCCCAGAAGCACGGAATGTCATAACACCAAACAATCACAAAAATAAATGTTTTTGCAAAAGAATCAGTTACCTGGAATGTAGCCCAAACAGGTATCTGCCATTAAACCATCACAGATGTAGCTCCTCCCTACGACTGCACGTATCGGAATCACCCCAAGTTGACTTACACCATCTGGGACAGCAATCGTCTATCCAAAATTTTATTCCTACAATCTACTGTAAGTCCAAACCTTCCATACATCAGCAAACGTTCCGAATACATCCACAACCATTTGACTGCTCAACAAGCACCAGCCACCAAAATAAGAAAGTAATTTCTACTTCCTATTCCGCATGCTTCGATTTTCAAAATATATTTAACACATTTAAAAGCATTTATTTCTACAGTACACCAACCTATGTACGTTGAAATAATTTTTATAAAATATCAAAACTCACTAGTCGCTTGACTCAAGTACTAAAGATGTTCAAAGCTTTCGATGAAATTTTGCAGAGAGCCACTCACCCCCTCACGGTGGCTTCTATAGACCAAAATCCCCCCCACTAAGCTCACTTCTAGAAATACACCACTACAACAACAAACCTTCCTAGTAAATTTCTACAACGGTTTACGATTCACAAAACACTCTTCACCAAACAACACTCAACCGTCGTTAATTCTAAAAGTTAACTATCCACAATTCCGTGGAAAACTGGCAGCCGTATGCCAACCGTCTCGAAAGTCTAACAATTTTGCAAACAAAATAAACATTTTACCTCGAAAATCAAATTAAAATTTTCAACGGCCGTCGACCTTGTCGAATTCCCTCATCGCTGTTAGAAACACAAGCATTTAAAACACGCCCCTCGCATGCACGTATATACAGTCACCTCGCTCTTTCTTATATCCACATATGTTCTGTCCTCTATTTTGTATCCTTCCTATTTTTCCATGCCAGTTTATCGTGTCCTTGTCTAACCCGTATTTTCTATCTCTATTCCCAAGTTCACAAGTATAATATCATTCTAACACATCTACCCTCTCTCGAGTATCGTCCACCTCCTTCCTATATGTGTATTCCTACCAACTATCTCCGTCTCTCCTATATCTTCATTATATATTAGTCCTTATCCCCTTAGTAGTTTCAAAGTCAATGCACATCTAAATTTCGTCTCATTTTAATACATGTTAAAATACGGCTTCTCTATCTAATATCGATCCATTTATACAACCTTAACACCCTACCTCAAATAAACTTGTTGTTCGTTGGTTTACAACGATCTTGAGCGTTTAACTAAAAATCCTTCAAATAAACTATCTTCCCTCTTTTTTCAATTAATACCAGGAACATTTTTAACGTTCATTTTTAACTAGAAACGAATTGTTTGTCGACCTACGTTACATCTTTACAAGGTTAATCAATATTAAAGTTTTCCACTATGCTACATTTATGTACATTTTATGCACGTAAAGAAATCACCCTCTTAAATTATCTATTTTTGCTATATACAGAAACTGGAACTTTCGTATTAATACACTTACAAACTACTCCTTTAAAAATACAAATCTTTTACCCTACGGTTTATGCAACTACCTAATATTCGTAATTAATATGAATATTTATGATATAACGACGCAAAAATTAATCCTAAAGTTTAATGTACATTGTAAATTCTTATACTAACGTTCAGAAAAGGTCTTAAATTCTACTAGATTTTTATATTTCTGCAATAAATAATTATCAGACCTATCTAACCTCTATTGTACCTTGTACAGTTATATATATATATATATATATATATATATATATGAGTAAAGGACGCCATCTTGGTCATTAAATGCAATATACTATCTAACTATAATTAACTATAAAAGCGTCAACTTCCATTAAAAATGACCGTGTATATAAATGCATGCTCGCTATTAGTTAAATGGATGCATATTTTACTCATTCTGTATTAAGGCAAATATTTCAATACGCAAGAATTATTTACTGTACTGAAAAGTTGCATTTTAATTTAATATAAACCGCTACAGGTAGATGGTCAGGTAGTCATTTATAATTACATTAATTAACGCTAACATTTGAATGATAAAAAGCGAATTGAAACAAATTTGCTGTGTATGAAAGCAACATTTGAAGATTAGTAATTAATAAGATTGGAATTTACGTATAGAGAATGAATCCGCTTGTACATTAATCAAAACGCTCGACGAATAAAAACTTTTGATATGAACTGAAACGTTTGTATTGGTAATTACGTCGCTAATAAGAAGTTGCATACTTGGGATAATAGTGACTTTTCTAACGGCATGGTTGTTTATAATCTGAATTAGACGTTATTTATAAGACTAAGAAAATTTTAAAATGAGGATTCCGGTTATTTCTGCAAACTAGTGAGGCAATTTAAAAATAACGTAGTTCTACTAAAATAAAAACAAGCATTAATATTGACATAAAAGTGTTGCAGTTAGTTTGACTTTCACCGACTCTAAAAAATCGGTCGCAAATCTTGGTTCAATTTTAAACACTACTTTAATTTCTGTTCACAGCTTGGTCAAATTTGAAGCAACTTAAATCAATGAATAATTTTGCCTGGCATGGGGAAAGTAATTCCAGCATAGGGAACGAAATTTAATATAAATTGTCGGATTATTTTGCAAAAAGAAAAGCCCGTGACCGGTTTTGCTGTTCTTGCGGCTCATCAAACGGACGCATCTCTTATTGCAAAACAACCAAGTTCTAGAATTATACACAAATCAAGGTGTATTTAAAATGCAAAATGTTTCTCATGCGCCTTCTATACTCGAATATAAACAACCAATTATCGATGATTGTTTTCAGTCTCCAACATGATAGTGTAGATGGCATCGCCAGACAAAATTTTAATAGTGTGTCTAAAAACAGTATGAAAAAGGAAAAAAACAAAGTAGGTAACAGGTTATTTTTTTATTTCCTTTGATTTAAATCAAAACTCATTAATGCTAACTCTATGGAGATTAAATTCATTGCAAATTCGTTTATTTGGCTTTGTGGGTAATTTTGTTCAAGAAATTATTACGTCGTAAAAAAGATGTTGTACGAAGTAAAGTATTGAAAATTGGCAAATCCGAAATTTTTCCAAGGTACCAGAAATCAGAGGCCAGATTAGTTTTAAGATTTGTGCTTTTTGTGTGTAAAGGACTATGAAAATGTTCATACTCGCATTTTATATTTAATAATTTTATAGTAAGTAGTTGTAGAAAAATTATTTATATTACAAAAGGTAATTTACACACATCTTTCTAGGAAATATATTTTTAAAAAGAATAAGTGCGATTAGTACTCTAATGTTGGAAGTTCAACATAATTTTATTCAGGATATAAGTTGAAACTTTGGCATTCTTTTATGTTTTCTTATGTAATTCATACTGCACGCATTTTCATTGTCTCTATATTATTATTTGTAAATATTGTATCTTAAACATTTTAGTTACGATTAATATACTAATCTATTCCGGCAAAGAGAGCCCTTTAATGCTCTATTAACTGAAATAGTCAAGGAAGTGGACTTTTAAATTTAGTTTTGAGATATCTGCGTCTGTTGTATATGGAAGCTTACTTCAATATCACAGCAGATAAAAATATTGGCACTCAGCTAGTGGGGCTTCTTTAATAGTTTCCAATATCACAGCAAAAGATAATATTAATTAATACGACTTTTATGCAAAGCCCAAATGATCATTTCAAATCGAGCTAGTAGTTAAAAATGGAAAATAAAAGGTCGCGGATAGGATTCGAAAATACATTTTCTGTTTGTCCTCCATCTATGTTCACAAGTGTTTTCAAGCGTGAGGAGTAGCTTTTGACAGCTCAGCAGTTTAACAAAATTAAATTTTGACTGCAGAGAATAAGTTTGAAAAAATCAATTTTACCTAGTATGAGCTAAGTTTGCAGATTGTATTTATATTATAATTTATAGACTTTTCTAACCAAAGTGACCTCGTACATTATCAACTATATTACTTACCAACATGATAGCTTGCTTGAAACTCATTGATTTGTAGCACGCATAGAATTTCCACTTCTACGTATTCTTATATTTATGTACTATTATCTATCTTTGAAAAGTAGTTTTCGATTACAACTCACCTGTAACAAAAATCAACATATAGTATTTAAAATGTTAAATTAGGTCAAAATAGATAATTTGAACATCAACTATTCCAGAGATAATATGTAAGTCTAGACTAGTTTGTTCAGTCTTACAAGAAAGTAAACTTAACGTTTAGTTACATTAGTTTGTTTATATAGCCATAAGTTTGTATTTTCAACAGTAAACAGTATTTACGTAATTTTAAATCATTTCAAACATCAAATCTGGAAAAGCACTTCTGCATGATCCCTTTCAAAATATTTGTACAAATACGCCTATTTCTATACTAAGATATTTGTTTAAGATACGTAACGTATCTGAACATAAAAATATAGATAGTTGCACTGAATATTTTACAGCAACTCAGTAGATTAGAATATCTCAGTTTCGGTCAACAAAGTATACTCAACAAAACTTGAAGTGATATATTTATTTGTACTTATGACATTCTATGCTTAACTAACGGCATTTACTTACAAAAATAATATTTTTTTTATTATAACTATTTTTGAAAATTTTTATTATTTCAGATTAAAACAAAATAGAAACAAGGTGAGTGGATGGAAAAATACCCCGCTGGCAGACATTAATATTAGCGACATTTTACGTAGAAGGTCTGAAGTGTTCCTGAAACGCAACTAAAATTTAGAAGATTTTAGGCTGTGAGAAATTCACCTAACACAACCGTCAGCGCAATTGTTTCCAAAATTTAACAGCCTGGATCAGTGGTATAAACAATTACAGTAAACCAAAATCTTCCAGAAGCAATGTACATACTGAATTTGTAAGAACGATTTACAGAAAAATGCCACTGGGTCGAGTACCGAAAGCCTAGCATTGTGTAGGATAGTAATTGACAGTTTTAGACATTTCTACAACCTCCCCAATGCACTTTCATACTACAGATTGTGGGTGATTGAAGTTCCTCCGAATGGCAAATCTTAATTTTTATGTGAACCCACCCATATATCAGAAATCCACTCAACGACCTGACATCTGGGCAGGTGTGTATCGTTTCCAAAATTTCAAACACCTAGATTGTAATATGATTACCCTAAGTCAACTGTTCATCCCATCCAAAAATCAAAAACCGCTTTTTAAAAATTTCTAAACATGTGCCGCATCACTTCCTAAAATCAAAATCCTAGAATTACTTTCTGGCGGAATTCTTAACCTAGGTCCAACCATGTACCCTCCAAAAATACCGCCCAACATTTTTTATATGAGCGCATATGATTTCGCAAAAACCGAAAGCCCAGATTTGATTTTTTGCGGGATCGCAATTTGAGATTGGACCTGTGCTTGATATTATTATCGATTTTTGTGTTGGACCGATAACGTCACAGCAATGTCATCTATACTAAAAAAAAAAGCAGAGCACTAGAAAACTAAAACCCATGGATGTTAATGAGTAGAAACCGATTACCACTAACAGTTTCTATCTTTAAACCTTTAAGCCTATTAATTAATTAATAAAGACGACATTTAATGTGGTATACATCTTTTGAAAAGTAGTATGGCAATCACATACACAACTGTATTGCTATATTAACGCAAACATTGCCATTGGCAAGAATAAAAGGATAGTCAAGTACATACTTTCGACTTTAGAAATTTAGGATTATACTGTTGATCAGGATGCATTTCATTACCTAATAAAAGTATTAAGACAAGTATCAATTTTAAATACGAATTCATAAAGACAAAAACATTATGTAGTAGTAATTGCATAATGTTGAACGATTGAAAACCATTAAACACAGAACGTATTGCGAAAAAGACCAACTAAGCAATACCGTTAATTTAATCATGTAGAAAGGTAGTGGTAACAGAACTAATATAAGGAGACCTCCGAAAGAAAAACGTAGTAACGAGAAAATTGCAGTAAAATTGGAAAAATCGTTTTAGATTTTGTTTATTAATGAAAGTTAGATACAAAGTGTTAGCATTGCGCAATATATGTCTCATTTAAATACGTAGTGGTTATCAAACAACATTAGTAGGCTATTGCTGGATAAGTAGAACGAGGTCTATGCAAGAGACAAATACTGCAACAGCAATTTGGGACAAGGGAGGTACTAGAATAATTCTTATTGCTACGTTCATCGACGTAGTCTAACACAAAAAATCAAAGAAAGACTGACCGGGCTCAGTCGGTGAGTAAGCGGGGTATTACGCATGCAAAAATTAAAGAAAAGCATGAAATAAAAATACACACTCATTCACAACTCACAACTAAACATACACAAAAAAAACCTCTAATTAAAAAAAATATGTACAAAAGCACAGTAGTACCAAAAAAAATAGACAATCAATAATTACAAGCTACACATATCAACAAAATCAAAAGAAAACATTTTTAAAATGGCGAACTGCCGTTTTTGGGTACCTACCTCCTACATTATTTAGTAATAAAGAAGAAAAAAACCCAAACGCAACCCTATAAACCACAGCTCTAAATCATTGTAAATATATAAATTAAACATATAGGATGGTCACGATAAATACAATATTCCAAACCGATTTTGTAACTATTGTGAAAGTAATATAAAAAATACTGATCGGTATAAGTTCATTTAGGTTGATAAAATTGGCTTGTGCTACTCAGTGGATAGACGGGCATCAAACAACACAAAGATTTTGTTACAAATAAACGTAAAAACATCAGTTGATGCAGATGTTGTACGAAAAGAGTTTGTACAACGTAAAAAGACAACTGAAAAATTACCAAGACCTGTAAAGCAGGTTAAAGTTGAAAACAAGCCATGTATTTCAGAGAAACACTTGCACCTTTATCATGAGAGTATGCACCAGAGGTGAAAACAAAATACCGATAAATCAATTTATAGAATTAAGTGTAATGCCAATGATGGTGAAGAAAATTAGGAAATAATGTGTCGAAAATTCATCTAGGTGAATGACATATATTAAATGATAAATAATATCATAATACAAACGCCCTTTCCTTTAAAATCTTTTTATCCTTAAAGCCATTAATCCTGAAGGTAACGGCTTCAAATTATAGAAGTATTTACCAAATTACATGAACATTCTCAAATCGGTGTCGATTTTCCGAGGAAATTTCTACTCAAGCAAGTCAATGGATTACACATAATTTAATGAACTCGACCAACATCTATTATAGAAAGAATAAACAGAAGTGTTATTTAGCAATTTTGTATACTTATTAGGCCGGCTTCGGAAACTATTACAAGTATTTTAAACCAAAAATCGAGTTTTTTACATGTTGTGCAACCACTTATTGATGCGTTAGGCAGTTTGAAATTAGTTTGGTTTGCAATGAATAACCAAATAATTGTCCAGAAATACATAGAGTTAGTGAAGGTAGTGGCCAAATTATAGCGGCCGCTAAATACGAATACGCGTACCAATCTCAATCGCTGCTACACCACGACCACTGAACTGAAGAAGCATTCCTATTGTACTATCGTTTCTTATTTTAACCATTATTATGTTTTCGTATTTCAAATCCAAAGGTGATAAAAACTAAATAATTTTAACATTCCTATATTCTATTTTTTAAACAGTTGTCCTTCTAATAGGTATCCTTTTACAATAAAAATTTCTGTTTCTACTAGCACACGCTTTTTTTAGTTGAATTTAGAAACATTTTAAAGTACACACAAAACTATGAAAATTTAAAAACTCGTCGCATTATAAATAACAATTACACGTAACCAGTATTTAATATAAGGCATAACTGTAAAGAATATTAGAAATGCAGGTATTTAAGGTAGGTGTACTTAAACAAGACATACCTTTTACAGAAACCTGTTTGCCTCGGTTTGCAAATTTGTTCAAACTTGCATAAGAGCACCTTAAGAAAATATTTAAAACTTTTTTTAACTTCTATAAAACCTATGCTGTTGAAACTTGGTAAACAGCTAGGATAAGTGTACCAAAACAACACATACCATTTACAGAAACGTGTTTAGGTTTGCAATTTTTTTGAACTGACATAAAGATACCTTAAGGAAACATTAAAAAGGTTTTTTTAAGCTTCTATAAGACCGCACTCTTGAAACTTATTAGGTTTCAAGAGAGTAGGTTTTGTAGAAGCCAAATACAAACAATTTTAATGTTTTCTTACGGTGGCCTTACGCAAGTTCAAAAAAATTGATGAACCAGGGTGAACACGTTTCTGTACAAGGTATGTGTTGTTTTACTGCACCTAACCTAGCTGCCTAAAAAGTTCTAAGAACGTAGATCTTTTAGACGATAAACACAATTTTTATGTATTCTTACGGTGTCCTTATGTAAGCTCGAAAAAATTTGAGAACCGGGCCGAATACGTTTCTGTAAAAGGTATGTGTTGTTTTAGAATATCTAACCTAGCCGCCTAACAAGTTTCAAAAGCGCAGGTCTTACAAGAGCAAGTTCGAAAAAAATTGCGAGCCAGGGCAAACACGTTTCTGTAAATGTTATATATGTTTTAGTACACCTTGCCGGAAGCATTATTGTGTAGATGCAGCGTTGTGTTTAAATTGGTATGTCTAAAACAAATATTGTATTTCTATTATTCCGAGCAATTATGCTTAATTAGGTGTAATTGGTGTAATAGGTGTAATAAAATGGCAATTTATTAAAATTTCATCGTTCTGTGTATGCTTTAAAATGTTTCTAAATTCAACTAAAAACGTCTGCTAGTGAAAACAGGAATTTTTATTCCACTAGAAGGACCACCGCTTAAAAATAGTCATAAGAGAAATACAGAAATGTTCAAATTATTTAGCTTCCATCACCATTGGAATTGAAATGCGAAAACATAATAGAGTTAATATAAGACACATAACAGTACAATAGGAATACTTATTCGGTTCAGTAGAAATCGTCTTGCAGTGATTGGAATTGGTAGGCGTATTCATATTTAGCGACCACTAGAAATAGGCCGTTACCTTCACCGACGTAATATATGAACCTATGTGCAAAATTATATACATCGTTCTGTGTTTAAACCTGTAAAATGCAACATGCTTGAAACAAATCCATCCGAAGTGAGTTTCAACTAACTTTCACTCGGCCATCCCTAATATCCAAAAAGAATAAAAATTTTAAAGGTCCAACAGTGTTATATACATTTTATCGCACTGAATTTGTTACGACATTTTTTGGTACTATAAGCTTAACTTCAATATTAAGGTATAGGGGATTTCCAGTTCTAATTTGATCCTTATTTCCCATCATTATTTAAGTAGGCTATGACGCAAGAGAATACTGATGTTAAATTTCCATGCACTTGTAGGTGATGAGCCTATAGTTTATTGTATATAATCTGCATTTTCTTACGCTCGAAGTAATGCGTGGTCATTGCCTCAACCAATGAGAACGTTTGATGGTTGGATGATTTTAGAAGAGTTCGTGTGAACGGCCGCGATTATCGTAGCAGATTCTCTTGGGTTACCTTCTTGACCACACCTAGTGGCAGTTAGTGTGCGTTAAATGTAGTGAAGTACCTTTGAGTTCCTTACCTTTCCCGTTAGCTCTATCTTAATATCATTTGTTCCATAATGTTGTAGGTGTCAGCAACAACCTCGCTGCGAATTTGCAGAAAACAGCCGCCCACCTCAACGAGGACCCTGGTGTACGTTTGGAGAACAATGACCGGTTTATAAGCATCAAAGAATGCTGGTCCTATTTTAAACTACCTTTGTAAATAAAGGTAAGCCGTTCTTTGGATAAGTATTGTTTTTTCACTATTGACAAAACTGTGCAATATTACGTCCTCTGTATAACCAAGCTTTAAACTAAAGTATTTTATCTGTAACTGTCATTTAACAAGTAATAAGCTGCTTTACGAAATGCTTTAGCACGACCTTTTCAAACTAAAGCGAAATGTGAGTAACAAGTTCAATGAGGAATATATCGAAAAACCTGCTACATGACGAAAACCGTATTGAATCAAAGTTAACTAACCTAGAAATAAATGGGACGCAAGTTTTTTAACAGTTCAGTCAAAAACTTAAGCATGACTATTCTTCTATGTATTCTACGACCAAATCTGTGGCACATCAGCTTATTAAAACAATAATAGGCAAATTATACAAAATATGTTATTAAATAAGCTAATATTTTGCCTATGTTGTGGAAGAATATAATTAAATGATTTACCGGGCTATTATAATGCCTGGGTAAGTGGAATATGACTTCGGACCTAGTCGGGTCGGAGCTCTGAAAAACCCAACACAGCCTGGCATTCTTTAACACCAACTCGGCCCAAAAGCCACACCCAGTGAAAATATCAGCCCATCCCGAATTCGGATCAGGCTGAGCCCGACCCGAATTCGGGCCAAGGTTGAGCCTGAATATAAGGCTATTCATTGCAGTCCGATAGTTAATAGTGTTTGCACAATCCCTACCACTAAAGCAAATTTATTGGAACTAACTAAATCATTACCCGTCTTATGATTATGAAGCCGGAAGTTTATGCGTGGGATAAAGATAAGGGCATACGTATACCATTAGAAATACACTCTGGCTAAGAAATCCTTTACATGTTTATAGCATACAGCAGTTAGACATGTACGTAAGCTGCGGTATCACGTTCACCTAGGTACTAATAGCTTGGGGGGGGGGGGGGAAGCAGCTGTATATAAAATTAAACCATAACAGTTACAAGTGTTTTCAGTGTTAAAGAGTCTTCGATCCCCTGTGTGTGGGTTCACGAACGTCAGAATACAAAGAAAACAATGGCAGGCATTTTGATAGACTTCACTGTGCGTTTTGGAAAACCGCTGTTATCACGGCCGACGTTATTCGCAAGGAAGAAAAAGCTTTACAACGGGAAGTGTTCGTGATGCACCACATACCGGGAGGCGTAAGACTCGCATCAAGAATTGTGCTGCTACGGCGAAATCAATTGCACAATCGCTGATAAAGTCAACCCGTTAACGGTCTACATAATTAGGCACCCCGTCGTCAACTATGCAATACCACATGCGGAAAGACTTGCGCGTTTCATGTTTACGGTCATCTTCAGTGAATGAGTTGAGTGATTGTGACGTGGGGCAACATGACATGACATGACTATCTGCTTGGACCATTTTTTTTATGGTCCTGTGAACCAGCACAGTTAGCTGCACATGATTAATACGTGGTTGCTTCTGGAATTAGCGGCCAGAGCAATAACTGATATCGTTACGGTTGAACAAGATGGTGCTTTACCACATTTTGCTATAAGTGTGTGTACGTGGCTGAATGAAATGTTTCCAAACCGCTGGATTTGACATGGATCACGAAACCTTCCTCCATATTTGTTCATGACATCCAGGAAACCTCGACCATATCACAATGCACTCTGAGACATAATAAAAAAAGAGATTCGTAAACAACAATATATAAAAGACGGAGTTCTTATAGCATTCTGAAAGATCACCCCTGTTATGCTGCAACAGATAAATACAAGAACGTGGCGGCGCATGAACCTTCATCGAACAAGGAGGGATGTACATAAACGTTGTTGATAAATGAACAATGAACCTCGAACCTTTGTGGGAACAAGGATAAATGTTAAAATGTTGTTCAAAACAAATGTTAACATTGGTTCATAAAATATATTTTTTAATCAGAACACTGTTTATCTACATGTCTAATGTGCTAATAACATGTAAAAGAACTTCTCAACCAACCTGTATATATAATGGATTATAGTCCATAAAATGGTTCACAGCCGCAATGTCAAGCAGAAGTCTCATACAATCTACTTATATCAACACTCAATAGTAACTTCACAGTGGCGAATATTAACTATACAATTTTCAACTGTACAGTGTGTCCCAAATTGGGTACCGTTTATGGGGAACAAAGTCTAAGATCCCCGTCGGTTGTTATATCGCAGATATCAGTCTCAGTTAATTTTATTTTCTGATACTCTTAAAAAGGACCTGGGCTATAATTGTTGTCACATCACAGATCATCTGACCACACGCTGCTAGGTAATCTGCATCACAAACACAATTGAAGAGTGCATTCAGTGATTGATAAAGAAATGCAGCAGCATACACCCAACTTTATTCAAAAACTTTGTACCAACAATTACTGCAGTTTCAAATTGGCTTTAGCATCCACCCATATCACTTACAAATAAGCGAATGTTGATTATTTTCTAAAAAAATTCGGGCCCGGCCGGAGTTTTCGAACTGAAACCATAAAAACGCCAGGTCCGGCCCAAAATCGGGCCGTGTCAGGTCGGGCTTCGGCCTTTCAGGTCGAATTCGGCCATCCCTAATGTCCAGAAACAATAAAAATTTTAAAAGTTCAACAGTGGCAATATAAGTTAAAAAATAATACATCGCGCTTGTGATATAGGAATTTTAAAATAAACCAGTTTTCAAGAAGGAAATACTTCCAAATTGAATATGGACTTGTTTAGAATAATAAAAATTTAAGAAACAAAGTATTTCCTATTTACTTACAGATTTAGAAGAAAACTGGTGTTTTATTTCTTTAAAAATTGGTTATAACAGAAATTATATCTTCAGATGTTGTAGAATACAGTGCTAACGACTATAGGATTATTCCAAAATAAAAAGTTCCATCCGAACGGAAATCTCCAGAAAACAACCTGCAACATGTCCTTAACCCACTAAAAATTTCAAAAAAATTTAAATGTTTGTAACGCGTCAGCATTACATTAAATAGTAACCGGATGCAAAAAGAGAAAAAATTGATCTTAAACGGACAAATTAATATTGATATAGCTTGTATGATTTTGATTTCATACATAGTAGTGTTTATTAATTATGACATTTCAATCACAATTTTAGTTCTATTTAAATCATAAACATAAAAAACTACAAAAGCTTCGTTTAATTTCTGTTAATTACATATTGTAAATCATAAATTGTTTTAAAACAACAAAAGGATGAACAAAATATTTATTACAGTAAATTTTCATAGAGAAGTGATGTTATTTTAAGAAGCTTTTAAAATAAATAAGTAAATAACCGTGAAATTAATAATAGGCATGTTCTATATCATAATTATTTCAAACATAAAAGTGCTTTTTACAAATTTTAGTTAGATGATGTAGAATTATTGTTATAGTTACAATATAAAATAAACTCCCAGACAACTTCAGAAACATATTCTTGCAATGTAGTAATTATTTTAAAAAAACACAGACACTTGATTAGTAAAATTCACAAATATCAGGTTGGAGATAATTTCATCATATGATACAATAGAATGCATTCATTTATATTGCAAAGGACATTTACACTTGACGCTGACCTAAGTAAAACATAGGAGTTCATGCTTGATTCGCGTATTGGGAAAGACCAGACAAAGACATAACTCCCACTAAATGTAAGAAGGAGCAGCAAGTAAATGACAGTAGTTGCATCTGACGGAAAAATTCAGAAACTAATTAATTGCGAGCAAGGCATTAAATAGGCCAAATACAGTCATTCCAGCAAGTAATAAGGTGGCAGCTCCACGCTGTAGGAGGTGGGTACGAAGGGAGAGTAAAAATAAGAAAGAAACAGTGTCAAATAAAGAATATACAACAACAGTGGAAAATATGCGGCGTGCGACTGAATTTGTTAAACTATGCTTAGTTCACAGGTTCGTGGAGGTAATGTCGTTACGACCGGTTAAAGAGGTACATCCTGGAGAGTTCGACCTTGGAATTTTATGTTGTGTGTTAAGGGAGCTGTGTAAGTTGAAAAATCCAAGAAATTGTCGTAAGAAAGACTGTTGTTTAACATCCTGAAGTTAAACAGCGAGTAGAATGAGTTTTAAGTTTAGATTTAATAATTATGCGCATATGGATTAAAAGTGTAAATGGTGTGTAAATTTATGTAAATGAACATTAAGCATAGTGAAAATTAAGTATTTTGTTGGACTAAGTTAACGACAGAATTAGTGTAAATTGCTTTTAAAAGTAAGCTTTAGTAGCGCAATTATTATTGGTAAAAATAATTATTAATGGTTAAAAAAATAAAAATTTAGAATTTTGAAATGACCAATGAAATGATATAACAAAAAAGCTGGTATTCAACTATTTTATATGTTTGTTATTCACGACATTTCCAGAAATTGGGAATTATGTCAGGTAATTTAATATGGAATACGGGAAAATTTGGAGTGATAGTGTTATTGATAGATTTGATTTAAAGTTTTTTAGAATTTCTTTTAGCACTATCTGACCAGATTAAAGTTAAGAAATTAGGTTTTTTGTATTTGTATTTATATATCAACTATTTTAGGTCAAAAGAGCTTAAGTTTATGTGAGATTTTATTTGCATTTATTTAGGAACTAGGTAAACAGACACATTTGCGACAGGATATCCAGTTACTTCAGTGATGAAGTCGTATTTGGGAAAGAGCTAAATTTCCAGAATTGATGTAATTTGATAAAAATTTGAGTACTTCTACGGTATTTTAAAAAACGGTAAAGTATAATGAGAAAAGTTTAGGACGCCAAAAGCAAAGCTCAAAATTGTTCGCTTAGCCGCTTAAATTCTGAAGTTATAGTTCTGGTCAACGATTGAAAGTAATTATTGTAGCCTACACCACAAGCACTGTGTTTAAATCTAGCACACAGTTGTAAGCAAATTGGTTATTTCATTTCGTGTTCGGTGGAGCAAAATACAGGAAAGATCTATTAACAGCACAAAGTTTTATATTTAAGTTTATAAAAGTTAAATAAAACTTTTATACACTCATACACCAAAATTTCTTTTTAAACAAAAGAACGGAAATTCTCCCTTCCTCGAAAGTTACCACCACCTTTAAAGAAGTTGTTTCAAACTGCTTCTTACAATTTAAATATTAAAACTTCTCTATTAAATTTACTGTTCCTTACACATCTTTTGGAAAGTTTGTCCGAATTTCAGTTAGAGATACCTAGCTTTCTAACTTTTTTTATTACCTACAATATATATGTAATTTAAAACAACAAATTTCATGCCGACAAAACACGTAACGCTAAAGACACATAGAAAACGCAAATACACCCCAATTTAGAAATGTCAAAGTAACTTTCCATTTATAATCAACAAATTAGGAAACATGCGATTGTTAAATATTGCATTTATAGAAATTTCTACATACAGATATTTGTAGTACGATTTAATACAAGTTTGTTCAAAATTGTGTGACAAATAGCATTATCCAAACGATGCCTACTACGCAAAGGTCCATTATTATACAAGTTAAACTCCAACAAGAGTACCACGTCTACATGTACTATATATTGATTACTATCTACACGATAACGCAACAAAGCTCTAGTACATAGGTTCCCAACCTTTTCTGAACCACCGCCCCCTCTACTGGAAAAAAAACTTCCAACACCCCCCTCCTCATCATAGTGCATTATAACGAATATTAAAATATTGTTGCATAGTATCTATCTATCTATATATATATATACATAGATACTCATATACGAACGTTGCACTTTTGACTGCTATTACAAGCGTTCACTAAAGCGTTGGACAAGGTATATATATTAAAAATCGCAAAAGTAAACCTTAATTAAAACGACTATCAAATGTAGTACAAACTTGTTTATTAAAAACTTAAATATGAATACATAATGAACAGAAAAAAGATTAAGAAGAAAAATTAATGAGATAGTTGAGGCTGGTGAAGTTTTAACAATTTGCTAATGTCGGGTTCCAATTTCGTTAACATCAGCCGCAAATCGCCACGTTCAGTAATGTGTAGTCTGTTTTTTTCTTAGACAATAAATTAGCTACTGCACTGAACCCACGCTCAGCCAAATAAGATGAAGGAAATGCAATTAAAAATATCTGTACTCTTGACCACAATCCAGGGTAAAGAACTGGTATTGGTTTTTGAAGCCAGAACTCTTGATATCCATTTTTGAATTTTACTTTTAGTTCTTCGTTAGTTGTGAGTTCTACGAGTTCCTCTTCTAAATTTGATGATTCTGCTGTATCTGCATTTGCGAAAGGATCTAAAACCCAACCCGGTATATTCATGTTTAAAATATCCTGGAATCGCTCCACACAATCAACATGAAGAACGTCCAAGTGTTGGCAGTAAGTAAGTAAATCTTCATGTTTTGCAGAGACTGCTGATAATGTGGGAAAGTGGCTGTATTCACCTCTCCCTAGATTTCGTTTGAATAGAAGAAGTTTTCCCACAAAAGCAGTGTTAATCAAAAATGTTAATTTGCATTTACAATCACACAAAGGAAATGATAATTTAAAGGAATATATCACCTACCTTTCACTGGTTGTAGTGGTTGATTGTACTTGCACTGCTATCAGATAATTATGGACTGTATGTATAATGTTCACTAATTGTTGCTAATTACTGATGCTCGATGCACCGAACTAAATCACGAACCAAAGCCAAGCGAGAACGAAGTTGAATAGTCGTCCACTCGTAAATTACCAACCCTTTTATGTCGTTGCACTAAAGGTAGGGATAATGGAGGGGTTCTAGCTGGGAAATAGTTTAAGGACTTAAATTAATTCTGATTGGCATACTACAACTACAAACAAAATACTTATAAAGCCTTAACATACCGCCCACCAAAATAAGTATTAGGAACTTATTTTCTAAGTGCGTCTAAACGAACAAAAAATATATAACCGTAAATTTAAAAGTTAACTTACCCTAATATACTAACTATAATACTAAGTTGCCTCTGGAATGGGAGAGGGCACAATTTTACCACGGGCCTTTTAAATAGTCCCTGGGATGTTGCCACGGTAGCCACACGACAAACATTGTCCTTTCCATAATGCAACGTATGTATACGTCCCATTTTCCACTGTAATGGAAACACTTGAGTATCTTTAATCAACACCAACGTTCCCACCATTAACGAATAATTAGCAGAAAACCATTTGGTTTTCTGTTGAAGTGTGTAGGTACTCCAAATGCCACCGTTTCCAAAATGATTGCTGAATACGTTGAACCAGTTGCCAACGATTTAAGGAAGATAGTTTCAGATCTAAGACATTAGGGTCGGGAATGACAGACACTGGTTCTACGTTCAGAAAATGACCAGGACTTAAGAATGAAAAATCAGTGGGATCGTTACTCATTGGACATAAAGGTCTGGAGTTTAAGATGGCTTCAATTTGAGCTAGAATGGTGTTAAATTCTTCGTACGAGAGAATTTGTTCGCCTACCACCTTCTTGAGATGGGACTTTACAGATTTTATCCCAGCTTCCCACATTCCCCAAAGTGAGGAGCCGACGGAGGATTAAAACAAAGTGAATACCTTCCGTTTCAGATGACTGCTTCATATATTCGATTAGTTCCCGAGATGCTCCGATAAAATTTGTTCCACAGTCACTATGAATTTGCAAGCATTTACCTCTACGTGCTACAAACCGCCGTAAAGCTGCAATAAAGGCTTCTTTAGATAGGTTTGATGCCAACTCCAGATGTATCGCTTTTGTACTAAGACAAACAAATAAACAAACATAAGCTTTCAATGATTTGGCACCTCTAATACGATTCATGGTGATAGAAAAGGGTCCACCGTAGTCTACCCCAGTATGTAGAAACGCTTTACCGGCAGTAAGTCTAGCGGGGGGCAAGTCGCCCATAGGAGGGCATAGCGAAATAGGTTTTTGACGAAAACATCGAATACAAGAGTTTAGGCACTGTTGAATAGCCCTTTTTGCAGACAGAATCCAAAAATTTTGCACTAACAAAAAATGCGTAGTTCTAAGTCCAGGGTGTAAATATTTCGTATGACAATCTCGAATAATGAGCTCTGTCACCCGGTGTGACCGAGGAAGTAGCAAAGGAAATTTTGTATCATAAGGTACGTCTGCATTTCGCAACCGGCCGCCCACCCTTAACAACCCATCACTGTCAAGGAAAGGACTGAGAGGTCGAAGTTGTTTATTACTAAGTTTTCCCTTTCGAATGATATCAATGTCCTGACTGAAAACTTGTTCTTGAACCCGTTTTATTAATAAATGAAGTGCATACTGTTCGGGGGAGACCAATAATTGTTCTAAGTTTCCAATAGCCAAATTTGCACGAACTTTCAAGTTACGAATGAACTGACAAATATATACCAGAATCCTGCATATTTTTCGCAAATCTGAAAATTGATTTACCATCGAGTCTACGAAATTATCTGCAACGTGTATATTAAGGGATAAAGTTCTTTTTTCAATGTGCATCTGAGTGTGATCTGTAAGAGTTGGTTCCATATGAGGAGGCCAATTCTCTTTAAGTAATAGTAACCATGATGGAGCCGTCCACCACAAAGGATGATTAACAAGCTCAGCAGCTAATAATCCTCTTGATGCACAGTCAGCAGGATTATCCTGTGATTTAATATGATGCCACGATGATGGAGCCACTCGTTCTTGGATATGCGAGACACGATTGCTAATAAAGGTCTTCCAATTATACGACGAAGATCGAATCCATGCTAATGCTACTGTGGAATCTGACCACGCAAATGTATCGTCCAATACTAAATTATTTCTATACGTATTTTGCACATACTCAACCAAGTTCGACAACAACACTGCACCACACAATTCTAATCGAGGTAATGATATACGATTGGTTGGTGCGACCTTAGATTTGGCACAGACCAATGATACTTGGATGTTCCCTTTCTCATCGACACAGCTGCTGCATATCCAGCTTCCGATGCATCACAAAATGCATGAATTTGTACAGTTTGATAGTTACCGCAAAGAATCCGTCGAGGAATTTCAATTTTCAATAACTCGGGTAATTGTTGAAGATACAGATTCCATTTTAAAACAATTTGTTGGGGAGGAAGTTCATCCCAACCAATTCCTAATATCCATACAGATTGAATCAAATGTTTTGCGAAGAAGACCAATGGTGATAATAACCCCAGAGGGTCAAAGATCCTTGCAATTTCCGAAACCATATTCCTTTTGGTACAAGGCCGATCAACGATATTAAGATTGTAAAACAGCATATCACTCAATGGTTGCCATTGCAGTCCTAAAATTTTTTGAGAAGTATTGTTTACCTCTTCAAACAAAAACGTTTGCTGATACCGAACGGAATCAGGTAAATGGCCAATGACACTTGGCACGTTGCTATTCCACTTTCGCAACGTAAAACCACCTGATTGGCAAATTTGGTTTAATTCATACACGAGTCGTTTGCCAACTTCTATCGAATCACACCCTGTAATCAAATCATCCACGTACGTATCCGACGCTAAAATCTTGGAAGCAATAGGAAAACGTAACGATTGACTTTTTGCAAGTTCTTGAATTACACGCATGGCTAGAAATGGTGATGATGTGATGCCGTATGTAACAGTGTTTAGCTGATAATCAATAACAGACTCCGAGGACTTAAATCTCCAAACTATACGTTGATATTCTCGATGGCTAGTAGAAATAAGAATCTGTCTATACATTTGCTTAATGTCCGCAGTTAAAACTACAGAATGTAAACGAAAGTGTAATAACAACTCCATGATATCTTTTTGAAGAGGGGGGCCTGCGAGTAAATGATCATTTAAAGACCCTCCACTTTGCGCGCTGGCTGAAGCATCAAATACGACACGAAGTTTTGTAGTTGTACTGTCTGGTTTGAACACGGCGTGATGTGGTATGTAATATACCGGCGATAATGTAGACGATCGAGTTGAATCCGATACAATACGAGACATGTGACCACTATCGATATAATCCTGCATAAATTCTCTGTACGAATTATACAGTTGAGGATTTATTTCCAAACGTCGTTCTAGTGAAAGAAATCTTCGAAGTGCTATTTCCCGAGAGCCAGCAAATAGCGGTTCAGGACCATTGAAAGGTAACAAAACAATAAAACGACCGGTGTCATCCTGCTTATGAGTGTCCACAAAATGCCTTTCACAAATTTCCGCATGAGGAGATAATTTGTTAGAATCTGGAATATTTTCCAGTTCCCAAAATCGAGTAATGTTAGCATCTTCTACAAGTGCAGCTAATGATATACGAGATGTAACAGAAGAAAGAACCTTCCCTGTTAATATCCACCCAAAGGTAGTGTGAATTCCCACGGGTTCTTTTGGTGACCCAATGCGAGTTGCGTTTAATAAAACACGTGCGAACAAATCCGCACCTAACAATAAATCGATATGGCTAGGTTTGTCGAAATCCGAATCTGCTAAATCTAATCCAACTATGTGAGGCCAACTATTTGGTGAGATCCTTGATGAAGGAAGGGTTCCACAAATGTCTGGTAAAACAAAACAATCAATGCTGTACTCTGGAACAGTTTTACCTTGAGGACTAATTTTACACGATACTTGTCCATACGCATGGGAAGCAGATAGACCTAAGCCTTCAACCTTCATTGAAATATTCGATTTTCTTAAACCTAAGCGTCGACAACACTTATCAGTCATGAAATTTTCCATTGATGCACTATCTACAAGTGCTCTTACTGTCTGAACTTTACCAAACCCATCTGTAATTGAAATTCTTGCGGTGCCTAATAACGTCATTGTGTTGGACGATCTAGATGATAACAACGTACTTGTAGTAGTGTTGCAGGTGGGTTCGGGAGGTTGATCTGTTGCCTGAGTGACTGCAGGTTTCTGTGCAACTGAAGGGTTTTCAAAGTGCAATAAAGTATGATGACCCTTGCACACTTTTACAAACAAGTTTGGAAGAGCAGCGTGTAACCATATGAGAGTTGCGAAGACAATTAATGCATAAGCGTTTGTCTTTAACAAAGTTATAACGGTCTTGTGGCGATTTATTCAGAAACATTTCACATTGGTATAAGTTATGAGTACCACTGCAAAGACTGCATTTCTGAGCGAATGAAGTTGTTACGAATGACTTTCGAACTTGGGGTTTTGAATATTCAAAGGAACGTTTAGAAGGTACACTAGATGATATGGCTTGTTTACTGGACGTATTAACTTTGAACGGTGTATCGGAAACAACCATATTGCTAATTTCTAATGCCTTGCAATGTTTTTCTAGAAATAATTTTAATTGATCATAAGATGGAATGTCTGATGTATTTTCTAACTCAAATGTTTTCAAAAGATTTGTGTCTACCTTTTTTGATAACAAATTAAACAATACGAAGTCGAGCAAATCAATCTTAGTTTGACGTAAGCTTGACAGATTTTCCGTAAAGCAATTAAGCAATTCTCTTAAATCTGTATGTGAATTAAATTTTGCTTTTGGTGACGATTCTAAAGCATTCCAATGCGTGTTTGCAATTAAACGTTTTGAATTAAACCTCTCCACAATAATTGAATAAGCTAGCATATAATTATTATTCGAAATTTGCAAATGTCTAATGAGTTCTCTAGACTTAAAATCCAACGCATCAATTAAAAATAGAACTTTTCGATCGGTAGCAATTGATTATTTTCATGAACTAAATTATTAAAAATTGAATAAACTCTTGAAATGTTCTATTTTTCCAGAAAATTTTTCATTTCTATCCGAGGGAGACGAATATTACTACACGAGCCAATACCAGTAATATTTTCACTCAAGCATTTTTCAGCAGTGGATATATTATCAAATTGCGCTTTAATAATTTTAATGTTTAACAAAGACCTATCTATTTCAATTCTTAGTGTTGTAATTTCATTTAATAATTCCGAGTTGTCCTCATCCAATATGCACGTTTTATAAGCAGTATCTACATCGTTTTTGATATCAAAGGCGCTTTCAGCCATAATATTAACAGAAATACAATTGCCTTTAATATGCTCCAATTTATCTATCGCACCAGATATATCAGATAATCTATCGAGTGCGGCCTTTAAATCCACTATCAACCTATCCGATGAAATATGTGCCATCCTAACGAACAAGGTTACTAATATCGATTTTATATTGATTTCAGCTACAAAAACGAAGGGTTTGTTCACCTAATAATAGGATATACCAAGGGTAATGTTGAACTACCTGTTAAGCAAAGAATTTTTACTACAAGGTGCCTAACGGGAGCTTGCAAATTTCAATCTAACAAAGAGCAAAGGGTTCTTCTACCCGGTTTTACAAATACCTGAATTCTCTAGCGAACTTGAATTACAAGTTTAAAATAACTGTACTGCTTAAACACCTTTTCTGACTACAAATTCTTACGCTACAGTATCCCTAAAATTTACAAGGATTTGTCATTTTTAAGGCTTTATAAGATTCTGTATCAGTACAACATTTCAAATTTAATGCGAGATTGCATCTACTATAAGTTAGTTTACACAATTGACTATGAAACTGGTGGTATGACTACACTTTTATTCTAAATGCAGTCAACCCCTAATTTAAGCGAAGAGCAATTAACAATGTAGTTAAATTGAATGCCAAAAATGCCAATAATAAACCAATTAATAAGCAAAATATCAAAGGACCAAAAATGTTAATCAAAAATGTTAATTTGCATTTACAATCACACAAAGGAAATGATAATTTAAAGGAATATATCACCTACCTTTCACTGGTTGTAGTGGTTGATTGTACTTGCACTGCTATCAGATAATTATGGACTGTATGTATAATGTTCACTAATTGTTGCTAATTACTGATGCTCGATGCACCGAACTAAATCACGAACCAAAGCCAAGCGAGAACGAAGCTGAATAGTCGTCCACTCGTAAATTACCAACCCTTTTATGTCGTTGCACTAAAGGTAGGGATAATGGAGGGGTTCTAGCTGGGAAATAGTTTAAGGACTTAAATTAATTGTGATTGGCATACTACAACTACAAACAAAATACTTATAAAGCCTTAACAAGCAGCTATGACGTTTTTTGTTTTAATTAAATTCAATTCGTCACCTTGCAATTGTAAATTGACTTCATTAAATATTTTAAAGAAGTCTGTCAAATAAGCGATGTCATTTTTATGTATAATCAGGTTTTCGCGCAATTTTTCGTTTCTGTTTTCAAGAAAGTCCAGTACTAAATCAAATAGTTGAAAAAAACGGTTCAAACAAGTACCTTTTGAGAGCCAACGAACTTCTGTGTGCAGCAGCAAGCGATTGTAATCTTCATCATTTTCACTACAAAGTTGGCTAAATAATCTGTCATGCAATGAATTGCTTCTAATCGTATTTACTGCTCTAATAACGTAATGAAGCGACGAATGCAAACGTTCGTTAAGATTTTTTGCAACCAAGTGCTGACGATGAATAATACAATGTATAACGAGTACATTTGGTACTGCTTGTTTCAAATGAGCTATGAAACCCTTATGACGTCCCGTCATTGCTGGAGCACCATCAGTAGCTGCCGACAAAATATTATGCATAGGTATTTCTTTCTCTTGAAAAAACGTACTCATGGTATTAAATATCGTTTCTCCCTTTGTATCAGTTTCCAAAATTTTTTGCAAATAATAACTCTTGATAAATTTTTTCGTCTTTTATGAACCGAACGTATGATAACAGCAGTACTTCGTTATTTGGTAGAGTGGATTCATCAAGTTGAATGGAAAAATTGCAAGTTTTTAAGTAATCGCATAATGATATTTCAACGTCTTGAGCCATTTCGTCTATTCTCCTTTGCACTGAGTTATTACTCAGAGGAATTTTTCTGATGACATCTGCCGATGTCTTATGATGAAGAACAGTTTTATTACCTCTCTGACTGCCGGCAAGATAAGTTCCTCGCCAATGGTATGTGGTTTTCCCGTTTTGCGATTAACAATGAAATGTTATATGATGCTCGTAGTCCATCATCTTCTTGTTTAGAAGACGACGCAAATAGGTTTGATATAGTTGGCTGTTTCAAATATTTCTTCTGCAGTTCTTGAAAATAGGACAAATCTTTGTCCTTTTTATCAGTATGCATTTTATTTAAATGTTCTTGTAGCTTCTTGTGGCTTCATTTGAGAAAACTTTTTGGCAAAGTAAACACATGGGTAATGATGGGTTTACAGGAGAGTGCGTAAATCCATATTTCAAATACAAAAGACTGTACTGCCGGCATTTCTTCTTAGATTCAGACATTTTGAAATCCAAAACTTGCCACGGTTTAAAATAAATTAACTTTTCAACGAATTTATAGATAATTATAAAATTAATGGTTATAATGACTTATATAACTTATCACTCACGAACATGGATTATTTGCGAAGCACACAAAATAATAACACATTCCTAGAGCTATCCCTGCCTTTTATACGTTTGATTTCATACAAGCATCAACTTGTATGTTTTATCTTGTTTGCGATGCCGGTGCACTTTGTAAGCAAGTCATATCGCGTCTTTGCTTATCAACTTGCAAAGACTTGTTGCGGACAATATTAAACGGAATTAGGTATTCATAGACCTAATGCTGAATTAAATGTTTTAAAGTATATTTTCTCGATAACAATAACATAGACATTTTAGATAGCTAAATAAACTGTCTATTCATGCCAACTAGGTATTTTCAAAGTATTTTAATATATTTATTTTCTAAAAAGGTAAGTACGTCACGAACGCCCCCCTTGATCCTCCTAACGCCCCCCTTTTGCCCCTGTACTCGCTACCGCCCTCTTTGAAAGCTACAGCGCCCACTGGGGGGCGGTACCGCCCCCGTTGGGAACCTATGCTCTAGTAAGAAAGATAGCTTATTCCCATAAACAATAATGCTCGCTTTAGTTAGGGTTTATGCTTTAGGGACTTGGACAAATTCAATTTTTGCCTTTATATAAAGTATATGGAAAACGAAAAATATAAAATGGCATCTACAGAGTTGTATGCAAATGGAGACTTTCACGCTCGTAAATTATATTACTATATTTCACACTTATGTAATTGTACTTTCAAACAGTTGCTATGATTATATTTGCATTTTACGACTAATAAAAATTCAAATTAGACGCTACTAAACTCTATACTAACAGATTTCTATTTAAAATCTAGGTGCATTATTCGTTTTCATTTTAGACTTTAACATATTAAAACGATTCATATGGTTGTATCTGAGGCGATTCGCGGATTACAAAAATTGTAATACGAAGCTACTGTTGAAAAAATCCAAGCACGCCACAAGAAAAGAACTATTAAACGTTATTTACTAATAATTCAATTAAAACTCGAAATGGCACTCGCTTGTCATAATTTAATTTATTTGATCGTTCTCTTGTTTGTTGCTGCAAAGATATTCATCAAAGAATCAAAAGGATATGGTTTTGCTTTAACTCTCTAAATAATTCCTTTTCAATTTTATATACAAATGCCACCGTTCCGAATGGACCTGCACCTTGCAGAAAGTCTAGATTACTAGAACTGGTGGAATGGCTGGCGTGCTCCAGTAACCTAAAGAGCCAAACTACAGGTTTAACCAAATTATTAGGGTCTTTAGTGAGGAATCAGAATAAGACAGGTCCCCGAAAGAAGACAGCAGGTCCAGAGACCATAGGGGTCGGTATGGCATTCTAGGACAGACTACTACGATGTGGAAAGCAACGGGAAACCACCACAATACCTCCCAAGTACACAGTGTATTTTAGCTCTGAGGGTGACAATGGAGAAGACAATTGAAAAAGGAGAAAGCGTGTATACAACCTGGCAAAAGCATTCGACAATGTAAAATGGAAACAAATGTTCAAAATACTCAAAAGAATTAGAATGAGTTTTAGGTATAGACTGATAGTACATAGCTTGTACAAAGAGCAAGCAACTATAATAGAATTAGAGCAGGGATGAGGGAAGTAAATATTAGGAAAGGGGTATGACAGGGATGTGCCCTATCCTCGTTAATTTTTAACTTATACATCGAGGGGGCAATGAATTCTGTCAAATGCAGGAAGACATTTGGAGTTATATGCAAGGACAAAAAATTGGCATGCTTAGATTTACAAATGATATACCGGTATTAGCATCTAACAAGAAAGAGCTAGAAGCAGCTCTTAATGGCATGAAAACGGTGCTGACAGAGAGATACGGTATAAAAATTAACAAAAACAAAACTAAAGTATTAGTACGTAAAGGAGGAAAAAATAAATCAAAAAATAGAATACAAATAGGAAACAAGAACATACAAGAGGTTAAAGATTTCTGGCATCTAGAAAGCTAAATAACGCAAAATTCGAAAAGTGCAAAAGATATAAAATAAAGATTAGCACAAGGCTGGGCTGCATTTAACAAGAAAAAGCAACTACTATGTTCAAAAACAACAAATATAGAAACAATGAAAAGATTTCTGAAAGCATATGTATGGAACACAGCACTTTACGTTTGTAAAACTTGGACAGTAAGAAAAGAGGGCAGGAAAAAGATAGAAGCCTTTGAAATGTGGTGCTACAGACGTATGATGAAGATATCACAGACAGATAAACTTAAGAACCAAGGGGTTCTAGAATTGGTGGGAGAAGAAATTAAATATGTGCAAAACAGCAAAAAATAAGAAAGATAGGCTGACAGATCACATACTAAGGCCTGAGGGAATAGTGCGGAGTATATTAGCAGCAGAAATAGGAAAAAGAGAGGTAGAGATAGACTTAGGTTATACTATTGCACACAGATAGTCAAATATGTAGACTGTGGGAGTTTAAGGGAAATGTGTAGGCTAGCTCAGAATAGAAATCGATACAGGTACGCGTCCAATAAGTTCCGAGACGGAAAACCTAATGATGATAAAATAATTGTACTTCAACATTATGCTTATTATAAACAACTACAGGTGTTAGGACATGCAACTACGCAACAGTGTGTGGGAAAAAAAGGATTTCCTCCAATACCGACAAGAAGAAGTCGATCAAGCTAACAAGATACGTATGCAGGATATAGTGGGAAAGCTGCGATTAAAAGATTGTCACAAGCTGCAAGAATTACACGAAGGAATGGATCTGGTTGTCGGTGGAATCAAAGACTTTAAATATAGAGGCAAACTTCGGTACATTTTACAATTCGAAAACCTAGACGGTCTTTATGTATCAAACTGTGTGGTATACGTTGGAGTGTATAAATCGGGACAGCTCCAGAACGTTTCCCAAAGCGTAAAGCTTAGCAAATGGACTGTAATTGTATGCAATTGGAGGTTAGGCGCGAAAAACAGTAACATAGGTCAAACCGTAATTAATGTTATGCTTACCTTGCAATGTTGTTCACCAATTTACTCCCGCGAAGATAGGCGTTGTTTACCGGTCGACGCACTTGGTCGGGCAGCAGCACTTATGCACTCGCGGTTATAGTTACTAGGTGTTGAGTCGGTGAAACGATACGAGAGAGTGTTGTTGGTGAAGCGAAAAGACTTTATCGCTCCGCCATATGTGTAGCACAACAATAATATACGATAAGGCCATCTATATTGTAAATCGCTGACCTCCAACTGTATGAAGTTTTAACATACCCCCCACCCAAAATGGTAAATTTTGTTGTATACCATGAAATGAATGGGAGAAAAAATGAAAAAAAAGAAATTTAAAAAAAAAAAAATGTTTAAGTATGTATAAATTAATCGAGTACTCTGCATTTTTGTTTCCTGCATTAAAATATAAAATAAAACATAATTTGTAGAAAAAGAAGAAAAAAATTAAAAATTGCATGTTAGAATGCTGAATTACTTATGGTGGAGGAAGTGGTACCACCTTGTTAATTGGGCGGACCGCTTCGGCTGTGCGTGTTTTTAGCTTTACAACTCTTGTTACACCATCTTTACCCGGTAAAAGCTTCGCCACTCTCGCCAAAGGCCAATACTCCGAGGGTGAATCGGGAGTAAAAAAAAGTACTAGATCCCCTTCTTCTATGGTTTTGGAAGGGGTGTTCCATTTAGGCCTTTGCTGTAAGCTGTGCAAGTAGCCTATGGACCAGCACGTCCAAAAGCTCTGTACAAGTTGTTGGGACATTTGGCAACGACTAAGCCGATTCGCAGGAACTTTTTGTAGGTCCACTTCACACCGCGTAATTAAAGGCCCACCAGTTAGAAAATGGCCCGGAGTCAAGGCATCCGTGCCTTCGTTAGGTGACGTTGTAAGTGCGCAAAATGGACGGGAATTTAAGATTCCTTCTATGCGGGTCACAACTGTGCTAAATTCCTCCAGAGAAAGTGTCGTTCTACCCACTATTCGTTTCAAGTGAAATTTAGCACTTTTGACGCCGGCTTCCCAAAGCCCCCCAAAATGGGGTGCATAGGGAGGGTTGAAACACCAATCAATACCCCTAGAGGATAAGTAGTGCGCAATGACGGGGTTAGCTTGATCAAAATGTTTATATATTTCTAACATGTCTCTAGCCGCCCCACGAAAATTTCGGCCCTGATCGGAGTATATGTTCGTGGGTAACCCGCGTCTGGCTATAAATCTATCTAATGCAGCAAGGCAGGCTTCCGATGTTAAAGCTGTGACAACCTCCATATGTATGGCACGTGACACCATACAAATGAAGAGGGCAATATATGCCTTTTGAAATTTTGTCGATCGCAACGAGGATAGCTTGATTGTAAAAGGACCGGCAAAATCCAAACCAGTATGCGTAAAGCATCGTCCGGGTTCGAGGCGATAAAGCGGAAGATCTGCCATAGGAGGCTGAATAGGCTCACCTTGGAAGCGATAGCAAGTCAGGCAGCGAAATATTCTACTTCGAATTAACTGACGGATACAAGGAATCCAAAATGTACGGGTAACTAATGATTGAGTTAGCCGCGGACCCCCATGACCTGAATATATGTGATAGTAATCACATATTAATACAGCTAACCTGCTGTTTTTTGGGATAAGGTAGGGATGTTTGCTAGTTATAGAAAGGCTGGAATGGCGCAAACGGCCCCCACCATGACTAATCCCGTGGGAGAGAAAAGGTGACAACGGACGGTACATTTTGTGCTAGGTTGCCCTTTTCTAGTAAGACGATATCGTCGTAGATGTGCTCGTACTGAGTAATTCTAATGGCAAATGTGAGAGCGTTACGATACTCAGAGGCATTTAACGGACCAGTAGTCCTTGCAAGATTACGTTTGCGTGCAAGGCAGTTAAACGTGAACCTTTAACGTACGCAAAATTCGTTGAACTTTTAGCAAGTTCGAGGACCTTTGTAGTACTACCAAGTATTGTTTCACATCAACAGTAGAGACGAGTGCGTATTGTACGGCTTTAAACCCGTCTGCAATATTGTGTGTGTATTTATCACTTGGCCAAGCACAATAATCGCGGTGTAAAAAATCAGGACCCTGCCACCAGAGTGTACAATTCAGTAGTTCGGATGGCCTCAATCCTCGGCTTGCAGGATCGGAAGCATTTGCAGAACTGGGAACGTATCTCCATATGGCTGTGGGTTGATTTTCATGAATTTGCACCACTCGGTTCGCAAAAAATAATTTTAACTGATAAGGTGGCGTACAAATCCACGTCAGTGTGTTTGTAGAGTCACTAAAGCATATTGGATCTAGCAAATTGATGGTGTCAAATGCTAATGCTGTATGTTTCATTAGTTTTGCCAAAAGACATGCCGCTCCTAATTCAAGACGAGGAATGGTCCACGTTTTCAAAGGGCTACACGGGTTTTGGAAGCTATCAAATGTACATATATTTTTTCATCAACTTCTAATCGCAGATACACAACAGCGGCCATCGCTACGGAACTGGCGTCGGAGAATCCGATTAAACGGGCTTGACTGTTGCCGATTTTCCAAATAGATCGTGGTATTGTTATGTATTCGAGAAGTGGCAGTTCAATTTGAATTTGCTGCCATTCTTGAAGAATTTCTGCGGGCAATTGTTCATCCCAATCCACCTTTTGTAGCCATAGGCGTTGCATAAGGCATTTGAGAAGAACCGTAAATGGACTTAAATAACCATTAATATCGAATATGCGTGCTATGCGTGACAAAATTCCTCGCTTAGTAGGGATGTCTGCAATATTTGGAACTTTACATCTAAATGTATCGGAACCCATATCCCAACAGAGACCCAGAACATCACGTGTTGTCAAAGTAGGATCAGAGTTCGGTAGATTTAGAACGCCCGTCTCCGACTTATCAATAACTGAAGTGTGTGAACTTCCCCATTTTCCTAAGTCGAAGTTACCTAGTTTTAGTAAATTGATCAATTCATTTTTTAGAAGGAGAGTTTCTTCTACAGAATCGGATCCAGTCAAAATATCAATGTAAGTTGATGATCTAAGGGCTCGGGAAGCCCGGGGGTACGAGTGACCCTCGCCTTCTACCAACTGCTGTAGAACACGAAGGGCAAGGAAAGGGCTACAGGTAGCGCCAAAAATAACGCGGGTATGTTCATATTCCGTTAAAGGTTCACAAGGGTGAAACCTCCAAAAAATATGTAAAAATTTTCTATCTTCTGGGTGAACGACTATAGATCTAAACATTTGTCGAATATCGCAAGTAAGTGCGACTTGAGGTATTCGAAATCTTGTTATTACAAGACCAATATCAGATTGTAATTTGGGGCCCGGTAAAAGAATATCATTGAGACTTGTACCATTAACGTCCCTATCGGCAGGACTAAACACGACTCGAACTTGAGTACTAGAGGGCTTATTTTTAACCACGCCGTGGTGAGTCATGATATATAAGGACTGTTTCACAGCGGGAGTGAGTTGTCCCTGCGATATATAATTAGCAATATTTTTTGAATATAATTTATAAAAGTTTTTGTCGCGTGCAAATCGAGCTTCTAGTTTTAGAAAGCGATTGGTAGCTAATTCTCGTGTCGAACCTAATGTTCGGGAAATGTTTTCTATGAACGGTAGTCGAACCACATACTGGCCTAACTCGTTTCGTATAGTAGTGGACTTGAAATAATTTTCACAAGCCACGTTTTCAGGCGACATTGGCGGCGTAAATGGTATTTCTTCAGCTTCCCAGAAGGCACGAATGGTGTCGCTAAGAGACGGTTCTTCTGAGATGCTAGTGTACAACGCAACCCCTGAATATGGTTGACTTAAAGCTGGTACATCACCCATAATAACCCAACCAAACGAGGTAAGAAGCGTCGATGGCTTGCCTGTTATACGCAAGCAATCGTTGGGTGTGGCATCTAAGACAGCTTGAACACCTAACAGCATATCGACCGGAGCGGATTTGTGAAATTCAGGATCCGCCAATTGTAGGGACGAAAATTTGTCTATTAAATGCTTAGATAAATTTGCTATCGGAAGATCTGCGGTAATACGAAATAAAACAACAGCCTGTAAATTTAAAGAAACGATTTGATCATATATTGATGTAACGTTACAGGTAGCAATTCCATGAACCTTTTCTAGCGGAGATTGGCCTACTCCACGTATTTCAAAAGGACATTTCTTGCGTTTAAGACCTAACTTGTTAGCTAAAGATAATGTGATGAAATTAGAATGCGACCCTTGATCTAAAACAAAGCGACAGCGATGCCAACTCCCGTCACAGGCTAAAATTCGTACCTGCGCCGTGGCTAAAAGCGCAACGGTTCCCTGTTCATTTGCACAGGAATGAGCAAGAGAGACTGGAGCAGGAAAATGTTCAGCCGAATTAGCGGCACCTGAAGAGTGTCCTACCGCGCTTTGTGGCGGAGTCGGAGTACTGCATGAAATTGGTGCCTCGATACACAGTAGCGTATGGTGCATTTTACTACCGCACCGTTTGCACTGATATTTTGACTTACAAGTCGAAAGAGGATGTGGTGATAAACACGCAAAACATCTATGATATTGCTTTACCATGTATTGCCTTTCTAGAGTGGATAAAGCTAATAATTTTGGACATCTGTAAAATTTGTGAAACTGATCGTCGCAGGCAGGACAGGGCTTAGAAACGGCCTGCTTTGCATTAAATCGTCGTGAAGTAACTTCCTGTGTGGACATTGTTACACGCTTATTGTTTACAGAATTTGTATAATATGGTTGAGGGTTAGCCCTTTGTGGTGGACTAGACACATTTTTTGATGGTGGTGTATTATTGTTACCGCTCACCAGTGCTAAGATAGAACATTTGTTGCGTAAATATTTTATAAAATCGTTAAATTTCGGAAATGTTTGATTTAAATGTTCCTTTTCGAATTCTTGTCTCGACTTCGGGTCTAATAAACCGAGGGACAAAAATAAAAATATGTAATCGGCCAACTCAGGTAGCTGCATGTCGATAAGAGCTGTGACGTTGGCTTGCAGGGTTTCACATAAATCACTAAGAACTTTTGGGGAATCCGTCTTTAGTTGAGTTAGTGAAAATATTTTGGATAAATAATGATTAGCAATTATTCGTTTATTAGTGTAGCGTTGAACTAAGAGATTATAAACAACCATATAATTTTCTGGAGCAAATCGAACAGATTGTGCTAGCTTTAATGCCGTCGCATCCAGATAAGTAAGCAAATATGTGAATTTTTCGCAATCATTAAGTGCGTTATTGTTATGAATAATGTTGTCATATAGAGATTTAAACGCACCGAATTTCTCGGGGTCACCTCGAAATATATCTATTTTTATTTCTGGTAAATGAACATTAGATCTGGTATTTCCAGAAATATCAATAGTATTTACATTGGGCGTTGTGTTTGGAGCGACATAGCGCGCCGCATTAGCTAAAATGTCATAGTACATAGTATTGAACGTAGATTCTAGATTAACGGTATCCGTAAATAAGGTTTTATAAACGTCAGAGAGTGACGATAATTCATCTAAGACATCTAAAAATTTGGTTCTTACGTCATCTAGCTGACTAACACGAGCTTTAAATTGTTCAAGATTAGCTGGTAACGTTGAAATTAAATCGTAACAATCTTGCAAACGTCGCCAGTACCTTTCTTTGCGATTTGTTAATCGTTTAAATTCAGCAATAACTTCACGTTCTGGTTCCATATTGTACCAGGTATACTCGTAACAAATTGAAAACACAAATAACTAATGGAAAATGTAACGCAGTTGCAAAGCCTTAAAGGTAAACACAGTACTCGTGGAGAAGCAATGTTAATGCTGATACAGACTTAAACTAATATAAGTGAATTCAGAACTCTAAGAAATAAAGTGCATTACGTACGTAATATTTACAAACAAAAATGTAAACAAACAGTTTCGTTAAAGTCCTTTGACTTATTTGTTATCTACACAGCTGATTGATAAGCGTAGTAACAAGATGTAATGAACTACAAACTTTAAATAAATTGGAACAAGTTTTTGAACACCTGTAATGCTAAATGCAAAGTACTCGTTTATTGATAATAATTGAAGTTTGAAATCTTTAATAGAAATCATGCATTTTAATATTCAAACCCACTTTTAGAAAATAGTTTTGAAAATGAATTAATGTAATAATTTAAATTTTAATGATCTCGCTAATGAATTATATTAATTTTGACTATAATTCAAAGCTTATTTGTTCAGTAGGACCACTTTTTGTGATATGAGGCTCAGAAGAACCACTTTTTGTGTGATATCCGGCTCGAAGGACCACTTTTTGTGTGGTATACGTTGGAGTGTATAAATCGGGACAGCTCCAGAACGTTTCCCAAAGCGTAAAGCTTAGCAAATGGACTGTAATTGTATGCAATTGGAGGTTAGGCGCGAAAAACAGTAACATAGGTCAAACCGTAATTAATGTTATGCTTACCTTGCAATGTTGTTCACCAATTTACTCCCGCGAAGATAGGTGTTGTTTACCGGTCGACGCACTTGGTCGGGCAGCAGCACTTATGCACTCGCGGTTATAGTTACTAGGTGTTGAGTCGGTGAAACGATACGAGAGAGTGTTGTTGGTGAAGCGAAAAGCCTTTATCGCTCCGCCATATGTGTAGCACAACAATAATATACGATAAGGCCATCTATATTGTAAATCGCTGACCTCCAACTGTATGAAGTTTTAACACAAACTATTGGCTAGAAAAGGAGATAGAAGACTTGGGTGTCGATTTAAATTTTAAGCTGCGAATAAAATTAGATAAAATTAAAACCACTCCAAACAAACATAAAGAAAGGACAGTCTTCTGTGTATAACTTTGTAATAAAATTAAGTTTAAATGACTCCATGCTTGGTATTAAATATTTTTAAATTTGTTATGTATAATGTCAGAATAAACATTTTATAATAGTATATAACATTGTTCTTTATTTATAAAAGGCTGTGACGTTACCCCGAAATAGCAGTCGCACAGAGAGGGGTGCGCATGGGCAGCGTGCATGGGCAGGGGTGCGTACGCGCAGGGGTGCGCATGGGCAAAGGTGTGCATGCGCAGGGGTGCTCATGGGCTGGGATGTGTCTGGGCGTACACGAGGGAAGCGGATGTTAACAGTCACCAAGCATCCAATTCTTTATTTGGATGGTATCGAGTACTTGCCTGCGTATGTATCCGGAGTAAAAGAATACGATTTGTATACGCAGCCTATTAATAAAATTAGTTTATCGAGGGAAGATGACAAAAAGTACATCATTCCTAATAGTACAACAATCTACGCATGGGGGCGTAAAGATATAAGATAGTTGTTTATATTTGTATGGATTTTGTAAATCTATTGTATATATTAGTTTTAAAATTCCATAATTTTAAGTTCTTCTCCCACCTTCCAAATCCTTCCGGCTTCTATCCTGGTTGACAGAGTATACGTGTTATCTCCACGTGGTATTCGCGGGACACGGCGGTTTTAGATTTCTAGGGAAACGGTTGGTCAAAGCATATGTCTTGGGTAGCGAAAAAGGGTTTTAAAGATGGAGTTAAATAAAGATGGGTAAAAATTAGTCTTTAAAAGGCATAACTTTGTATGGGGTGGTCCTATTTAAAATCTATTTACAGATTTGGGGTCCCTAGAAAAATTTAATATTAGTTGATACCAAACAAAATATAGTTATCTTAAAAGAGTGACTACCCCGCAAATAATAAACACAATATACCGCATGTTAACAAAAAATTGTAGAGAAATTCAAAGAAAACTTTAATGTGGGTCCAGTATTAGAATTTGTTGGTAGTAGGGCTAAGTCCTACTGTACTGTAGGCGAGAAAGATACGATTAAAAAGATTAAAGGGGTCTCACGAAGTGTAGTTAAGTAAAACCGCGGGTGCTACAACCTATAACGAGCATATATTCCCAAAAGGGATGGGCATGCAACTACGCAGCAGTGCGTGGGAGAATAAGAATTCTCTCCAATAAGAAATTAAAGTGATTGGGTAATGGTAGAAATGTTAAACCTATAAAGGCGATTATTAATTGTGGTTTAGAAAAATAGTAGTTTTCGTGGACTAAATAAAATAGCTTAGACCGATTAATGTATATGACATATTCTCGTACATATCCACAAACATCTGCTTACGTCCGTATACGAACATGGCGATGCCGGTAGTTTTTGTTCAGCAAATAGTAGGAAAGATACGTTAGGTGTTAGTGCGTGGAAGCTCATCGGATCCAGCGATCCTAACAGTAAAAAAAGGCAACTGACTTTTTCTAGCAATTACAAGAATAGCAGTAGCGCAGAGAAGGGGTATGCATGTATTATACAGCGCATTGTTAGTTTACGGGTAGCTCGAACGTGTAATTGATTACGACTTATAGATCCCTCGAAGGTTTAAAAAATTCTGAGCCCATTGTCGTTTGAAAAATGTTTGGAAATTATCAGAACAGGAGCGGGTCGAAGTTTAAGTTAGATGGATGATTGACCGAGTTTTTTCTACCTTTTACGAGGGAATCGGAAGTTGACAGACATCGAGCATCTAATTCTCTATTTGGGCAATATCGAGTACTTACCGGTTCTAGAAATCATTACGTGCGGCCGACCGCTATGCGAAAGTGTAAAAGCCTACAGAAGCAAAATTTAATTATCAGACGAAAAAGTGCGCGATGTGCTACAGAAAGTATAAAAAATGGTGCTTTGCATCGGTCCTAACAGTAAAAAAGGAGAGTGACTTTTTTCTAGCAATTACAAGAATAGCTGCAGCGCGGCGAAGGGGTATGCATGTATTATACAGCGCATTGTTACTATAAAATATGTTAGTTTACGGGACGCTCGAACGTGAACAAATTAAATTTTAATCTATAATTAACCACGGTCGTAAAAATAGGAAATTAATGGTTAATTTTAATACCGCTAAGCATATACTTTCGTTTGGTGATTCATTTAGAAAATATTCAAGCCTACCATTTCCTAAAGTATGACGTAGAAGTTATTTAAAATTAAATTGCTTTATTAGTAAGTATCCTGTAGACAACAAGTTGGTATTTCCTTAGTAATGGTTTAAAGTGTTTTTATTTAGTTTTTGGTTATAGTAGCACTGCATCTTCTACAGCACGACTTGCACACAATTTGTGTGCGTGTGCTATCACCCTTTTGGATTTTTAATATGCACGCGATCCGTATAACATGGAAGACGTTTCCGATGTTTCTACTAACGGCATTCGCACCATCGACGATGCGAACCAGGTGCATGCATTGGCGCTAAATGTATTGGACAAGCAGCAAGGATTATGATGTCATTTAGTTCCCCGCTGAATCCTCAACATCGTTCGGTCGTCTTCGGAAACCTTCGGTATGCATTCTATAAGGAACATAAATCAGGTACGCTAGAGTAAGCTTTTTAGTTATAAGTTAGTTCGATTACAAGCTTAACCAATGTCTTATAGTGCGGATTTTGTTTTGTACTAAACGTTTTTAAATGCGAGCCCTGTCACGTCTACTTTACCAGGAGGGATGCTCTCAAACGGCACCAGAACAAATGTCGTGGTGTAACATCGTCCACGGTTAAGCTTATACATCCGTCGGCAGCAAAGTACTTAAACTCTGGGTCTTGAAGTATCGCTTTTACAAGAATAGCTCACGGCGACACAAGGAAAAACAGCACGGTATGTCATTAAGCAGTAAACGTTCAGCTCCGCCAGCTGTTAAAGGGTCTTGTACGAAACAACCACGGATTCTGTGTAAAGTGTGCGACATGGAGGTGTTAAAGTCTGCATACCCTGGTCCTAATAGTACAGCAACCTACACATGGGGCATAAATATATAAGGTAGTTACTATATTTGTATATATTTTATTGTGTTTCCTTGTACAAACAATTAAGGTAGGTCAGTAAACAGTATTAAATTGCTATTAATTGACGTAGCACTTCATCTTCTACAGCACGACTTCCACACAATTTGTGTGCGTGTGCTATCACCCTTTTGGATTTTTAATATGCACGCGATTCCTAATAGTACAGCAACCTAATTAAGGTAGGTCAGTAAGCAATATTAAATTGCTATTAATTGACTTGCATTTAGCGTACTTTCCTATTGTAATAACCGCATTTGTTTGGAGAAGATATACACTTTTAAAAAGAAATTATATACAACTTTCACATGTAATTCGGAGGATGATTACGTAAAAGTCGACCTTCCCATTTACATATTTAAAACACATTACATTGGAATGTTTTTACATTATTCTCATATTGTTAGATTAACAACAATATGTCTTATTGATCGAAAACACGTCTCCTCTTTTTTACATCAATCTTAATTTTATTTTTTGTTACAGGTTACTTTAACCTGCTTGGATTTGGTTAAACGAAGAAGATAAATGTTATACTTTGTAAAAATTGTAATTAGTTTATTAAACTGTAAATCGGATAAAATAAATTATTAAATTTTTGCATGCTTAATTTATGTTAATACTGCTACGTGTTTGGTTAAAGGATTGTAGATATTAAAAAGGATAGCTGATTAGAAATCGACATTGATAAAAAAATCTTAAAATTCGGGTAGCTCCCTTGGGGGTGATGCTATCTGAAAAATTCCTAGAGATTTGGGTAGCTGAGAAAATTCTAATATAAATTGATACCAAACAATGTACATTTATCTCGTGGGTGGAAGTGTGGAGAAAGATTTATCTCGCAGAGGGTATGTGTGTAATTTTGCAGGGCGTGGTCCGATTTCAAATCTGTTTGCAGATTCGAATTCTGCGTAAAATTTTAGACTAACTTAATGTATCGCAAGACTAAAAAAATGTTTAAGGACGGTCGGAAATCGCAACAGGTAAGAAATCTTAAAATCAGGGTAACTCTCTGGGGGATGATGCAATCGGAAAAATTCCTAGAGATTCGGGTAGCAGAAAAAATTCTAATATTAATTGATACCAAACAAGATAGGTTTATCTCGAAAGATGCAATGGCTAGACGAAGAAAACTATTTGTTAGGTTTGCTTATAGAGCAAAGAGCAAAATTTAGAGATTTGGGAGCTTTAAAGTGTAACTTTGTAATAAGTAGTCCTATTTTAAATCTGTTTGCAGATTCGAATTCTGCGTAAAATTCTAGACTAATTTAATGTATTTCATCTATAAAAAAATTTATAAGAACGCTCAAAAGTGGCTACAGGTAAAAAATCTTAAAATTGGGGTAGCTCTCTGGGGGATGGTGCTATCTAAAAAATTCTTAGAAATTCGGGTAGCTGAGAAAATTCTAATATTAATTGATACCAAACAAGATAGGTTTATCTCGAAAAATGAAAATGGCTAGTCGAAGAAAACTATTTGGTTCAGAATGTTAGCGGTAAAAAAATCTTAAAATCAGGGTAGCTCTCTTGGGGATGGTACAATCTAAAAAATTCCTAGAAATTCGGGTAGCTGAGAAAAATCTAATATTAATTGATACCAAACAAGATAGGTTTATCTCGTGGGTGGAAATGAGGAGAAAGATTTATCTCGCGCGTGAAAAGAATGCGGGTGTGACGTAATCAAAATGGTTGGGGTAAAAAATTTCACAAGGCGGTCCACAGGGCGAGAGCAGGAGGAGATTCATCTCCCTCATTTCCTCCTTATGGGAATTTACATGTAAATTGGTCCAGATGTGTGTGGAAATGAGGGATTCTGGTGGAAATGAGGCGGCAGGATTGCTATCAACCATTTACTCATATGTGCAAATAGTAAATTACATGCATAAAAGTATTTGCCAATAGCACTGTCAATTTATATTTTATCTTGTCCTGTGGTTTTGACTAAAGAGCTGCTTACTTTTGGATGAACAAGTATTTTGCCATTGGTAGTTATTGCTAATGGGTTTCTTCTTTGAGCTTCGTGCTCATAATCATAATCAATATGTACGTCTGAATCTGAATCATTATCAAAATCATTACCAAAAGTGTCCTTACACTTATTTTGTTCATAATTGCAGTGATTTTGAGTAAAATTGCTGATTAAATTTTTTTGCAAATGTGTTGTATGTCCAATTTGGGTCTTTATGACGACCGCCTCTACGACCTCTTTCACCATGGTTAGACTTAGTTTTAGTTATTGTCCTTTTGTGTGATTAAATTGCAAACTCGCTACATACGTAACAAAACGTATCGTTTGATTTACACACTTTTGCGACAGTCTATAAAGTATGTCAGCAGTAAAATATTATTTCTTTATTTATATTTTATATATATATATAATAGTTATTAAGATGAAATGAAAACCCAACTTTGTATTTAAAGTTGAATTACCATTTCAAATCGAACTAGTAATTGAAAACCACTAAAAGTACGGCTACAGCAGGACTTGAACCTGCAACCTCTGATTTTCCGGATCAGTGCTCTAACCAATTGAGCTATCTAGCCTAATTGTTTAGATGATGTTATACTTAATACTACTGAAGCTTGGCTCTTGTTAACGATTTTTCAATTACGTTTTGCATACATGTATATTAAGCATTCATTTGCATTCCAAATGTGGATTATTCTTCTCTATATATATATATATATATATATATATATATATATATATATATATATATATGAAGTAAGATGTATCTGTAAACAACTCTTATGGAAATAATAAAAGCCATTGACAAATACAAATCGGGCTGGTAGTTATATAGCCATTAACAAAACATTAGCTTTATTACTTCATAGGGGAGGAAACACCCCTGACCATGGTTTCGGCTTGTTAGCCTCGTCAGAGTGGAATAGTTCCCAAGAACCCTATGAAGTAATCGAAGCTATTATAATGATATAATTTCGAAACAATCACTGTACTATGGCAAAAGTAAATAAAACCGCCATCAGGTGATAAAACACCAACACTACTAAAGTGTGGAACTACAGAATTGAACCGAAACTACATAATAAATTTTATAAATGACTATAAAAGTACGTCATGCCTTTGAGAATTTGCGGAATGTTACTGCAAAATTTATTTGCATACGTAACAAACCTTCTCGTGGCGACACGGGTTCATGCCCCAAGGGCAATTCAAATACAGATTGTCATAAGTGTAAACAACTCTTATGAAAATAATAAAGCCATTGACAAATACAAATCGGGCTGGTAGTTATATAGCCATTAACAAAACATTAGCTTTATTACTTCATAGGGGAAACATCCACTGACCATGGTTTGGGCTTGTTAGCCTCGTCAGAGTGGAATAGTTCCCAAGAACAAGCCGAAACCATGGTCAGTGGATGTTTCTCCCCATGAAGTAATAAAGCTAATGTTTTGTTAATGGCTATATAACTACCAGCCCGATTTGTATTTGTCAATGGCTTTTATTATTTTCATAAGAGTTGTTTACAGTACATCTTACTATATACTTTTATATATATATATATATATATATATATATGTATAGGCGCGTTTAACATCTCAACTGCTGCTCATCCTGTCCGCGGCGCTTGTATATCTTAAGCTTTCAGCGATTTCTAGAATCTTCGCCATACCTAATGACGTTGTTTACAATATGTTGTACAATGTAAACCGTTTTTAACGAATATCTTAATACGTGAGGGCGATATGAAAATTCTTAGTGCATATTCAGCGTCAGTGACCACTAATACCTAATGCCTAAAAATCAAACATCAGAAACCAAAATCGTGTTGGTCTGTGTAATTAATGTTTTAATTATTCTCACTCATTAAAAAAATGAACCAATTTATAGTAAACTAATGACTAATGAAGTACTTTCAATATTATTAATAGTGTTATCAGCTCTATATCTGCTCATTTTTCTTACTAATATTCAACTAACTAATAAACATAGAACAGGAAGTGAAATGCATAATCCCAACTCAATAGAATGCAATTTGCAGGAATCAGAAAAATACAAACAGGATTAGCTTACTAGTATCATATCATTTAAAAAGTAGTAAACAGTAGCAATTTAAGCAAATGCTATGATATACAAAAGCTATTCAATTATTATAGGTGTAGTTGAAACCACTTTTGGTGTTTTGAACCATTTTTGACCACTAGCCTGGATTTTCAAAATAAAGTATTTTTTGCCAACCCTGTTACCCAATGATGAGTCGTAAAGTGTACAAATTTAGCAGTGTTTAATATACCAATCTGGAATATATATTTACGTATCAAGTTATGAAAAGACTAATTTTATTTGACGAATGTAATAATTGCCAAAAGGAACGAACGCAGTGAGCGAATTTCGCAAATTACAAGAGTCAAATAAAATTAGCGTTTCATGACGTGTTAAGTACAATATTTTATCTAACCCCGCTTTAAAACATAACAAAAAGATTGTGCGGTTCTAAATGTAGAAAATTCAGCTTCATCGCTTTACCTGAGCGTTGCTATGGATTGATTGATTGATATTTTGTAACTATCTACGGTTACCTAAATAGAGGCTTAAGTATTCGGTTACGTAAAATTTCATTACATCACAGATCAATAAAGAATAACATGACCATCTGCCATACAATGAATCAAAACTGAGTTAACAGCGCAGTCTGGTCGAGCTAGATACTAACAGAATTCATATTACAGTTTATTCAGCACAGTTGGATCGACATCTAGCGTCGATAACAGATTTTGTACAGAAAAGATTAGAAACCTAATTTTCTTGTTCAAATTTCAAAACCCTAATTTTTTTAATTCCAAAAAAGTAGATTTGAAAGCAAGAATTCGTTTCTGTTGCCTCAAATAGGAAATATTCGCTACCAATTAGTGTTCCCAACTAAAAATAATTCTCAATTTTTCAGATAGCAATTTTTGATTATACAATATGTATAGACAGGGTGTTTTGAAACATCATTTAAAGATTTTAAGGGCATGTAGTACGATCAAAAATAAGGTTGAATGTCATAAGAAACATATGTCCACAAATTAACTGTTTACGAGATAATAAATAAGTAAACGATAACATATCCCGGTAAACAGATGCTTATCAGCTTTCATTTGAGAAGCGGTCTTATGATACTGGACGGTAGATAATAGCATGTACTCCACAGATAGAAGATCGAATGTTGAATATTATTGATGAAAAATTTCGATTCAAGTGGGTGTAAGCAGCTATCTCGTTTGGGAACTCTTCATAAGCAACTTCTATAGCCCTACCATATCCAACGGGTACAAGCCCTTACTGCTCCGGATTATCACGCGAAAATGACTTTCTGCGAGTGGTTTTTGCGAACAGCTGCTGATCGGTAAGATTTCGCTGATACCATCCTTTTCACTGATGAAGCTGGTTTTACTAAAAATAGAATATTTAATTTCCGCAACAATCACGTTTAGTATGACGAGAATCCTCATGCTATCGTTGAAGCCAGACACCAGCAACGTTTCTCCCTAAACATCTGGTTAGGCATGATAGGGGAACAGATTGTTTTGCCACAACGCTTAACAGGTCTTGCATACCTCGAGTTCTTGGAAAATACTTTACCCGAATGTTTGGAAGATTTACCTCAAAATCTTAAACTAAACCTCTGGTTCAGGCAAGATGGAGCTTCACCGCACTTTACGCTTGCTGTTAGGGAACATTTTAACAATGAATTTCCTGGGAGATGGATAGGGCGAGTAAGTTCCATTACTTGGCCTCCAAGATCTCCCGATCTAAACCCGTTGGGTTTTAGTATCTGTAGTTATTTGAAAAGTTTAATGTACGCAACACCGGTAAACGATCTTCCAGAGTTGTGCCAACAAATAGAACACTGTTGCCAGATAATTCGAGAAAAACACTTGTTTTTTGAAACAGTGCGCGCTTTCCTGGAAAGAAGATGTAGATCCTGTGTCGAAATGGAAGGACGTCATTTTGAACAACTTCTTTAGTTATAATCTATTCTATGTTAAAATGCAATAACATCTTAATAAAGTAAACTTATTCTGCAATTGCGATAAAATCGCTGTTATCTCGTGAACAGTTAATTTGTGGACATATGTTTATTATGACTTTCAACCATATTTTCGATCGTACTACATGCCCTTACAATCTTTAAACGATGTTTCAAAAAACCCTCTGTAGATAGGCTAATCAAGTCAAGTTACAATTTTGCGATTTCCAATTTGCAGATTTGCAAGAAGTCTAATAATTCGGCTAAGAACTGCAAACTCAGTCTATGGTTACATTAGTTTTTATTAAATATGTAATAAAGAAATTCCAAAACAAACTCGAATATACGAATATTTATTTATACAAAATAATTCATAAATGGAGTAACAATAGCCATATACAAGTTGAAAGGACCGTTTTCTGACTTAAAGTAGTACTACATAAGCAATTTCTCCTTATTAATTTTAATCAACTACAAACAACAAATGTGTACTACGTTTAATTGAAAAATTCAAGTTTGTGCAAAATAAAGTATAAACATTCGGTCCGATATATGCCAAAAAAATATGTTGGTAAATCCAAAACAAATAAATATGCAAAATTACTGTAGACTGTGATGAAGTAAAATAAACAAATTTACTTACACAATAATTAATGTGTTGGGCACAAATTAATTAGGATCAAGGAAGAAGACTCATAGGAATCCTGATAAAAGAAACTCGCATTAAAACTACTATAGTGTGTAACGTGTTGATTTTCTTTGCTTTCAACACTTACTATTTTTGTATTGTCGAGCGCATCTTTAATAAACGCTCTGTATATAAATTTTCCTCTTGTACAAATCTATATTAGTTTAAGTTGTCAAGCATTTGTCTATTATTTATTAAGTGATTTAAATTGATTGCTTACTAATTAAAGAGTGGTACCGGTTGTAGACCCTACTCTTTACATTATCGGCAACACGACAGAACTTTGTTTTCGATCGTGAACAACGTAAGTTAAAGTACATACGCCATTTTTGCAGGTGCTACGGAATAATGGATTTGGCATAGCGGCCGTACAATTTATAATCCTACACTTTTGGTGGATCTCCGTACACTTTATTTACGGTGAAAATATTTATATAGAATTTTGGCTGGTGCATGGGTTTTCACCGTTAAACAGATATCTGGTCTGGATTGATAAAAATAGGCATATGCTCGTTTAGCAAATTGGTTTTGCTGTAATTTTTAAAGGAAGCTGATAGTCGTGCTGTTAAGTAAACAGGAATCGTAAGTTAACATATTAAATACATTTAACTAATTTTTATTCCTTTAGGACTTCTTATTTACGTTCTTATTTTCGTTATTATCTTCGCTTTTATTCTCGTTATTAGTTTTGCCGTATCTTTATGGATAAATTTAGTTCATGCTGGACAGATGTTTAGGATTTCCGGCTGTTGTGTTTGAAGAGTACAGTATCACACGTTGGTTATCGTATGAGCGATTAACCTGGAGAATGCAACTTTTAATTTAAATGGATGAATAATATTCAGTTATGAACATTACGGAATTTGATGGTTATTTGGCGTTATCCGTGCATGCATTTTAATTTGGAAGGATTTCGTATTTTTATATCCTTTATAAATAGTAATCTGGTGGTAGTAAGTTATGCAAATACTTAATTTTGCAGTTTTGTAAAGTACGTTAATTTTATTTATGAAATTGAAAATAACATCAAATTTATAGCTAAGATTTTGCACTATAACATTTATTTAAAGCGTCAAAGCTTTCCCTTTTGTAAAAGGTTTATATTGGAGAGTTGTTCCAAGATCGGGTTTGCTTCTAATATAAATTACTGGTTTCTGTGTACACATAAAGCAGATCGGTCACGAATAGCATTTTTTTTTGTAAAGACTATTACCTACAAAAGCAAAGGTAAAGGTAAATTTTTAATAAAAGTTCTCCAAGATTTTACCTTGCGTGAATTGATATTATTGATTGGTATAAACGGATTATTGATCCAAAATATATATATATATATATATATATATATATATATATATTTATGTGATATATATATATATATATATATATATATATATATATATATATATATATATATATGAGATTGAACCTTGACGCACTGAAGTACCACTCAGATATAGACTTCTAGGTCGTAAAATGATTGATGAAGGAGATGGTGAGGGCAGTTACTTGTTAAAGATATTTAAAATGATAATTTAAGAGAAAAGGAAGTTTTAAGATTTCAACTTGGGTGATGGTGATTTCATAAAGTAATTTTGAAAAGTATGTGCCAATGAAATGAACTGCTGTTGCTTGTATATCATAAAATTGTGTTAAAATATTTAAAAGGAAACTTCACTGCCATGTGAATATGTATGTATAGCTAAGATTTGAAGTCACTTAGTAAGTTTTCATTTGATTTGAGTTAAGTATAAGATGTTAAACTTTCACTTTCATTTGAATATGTACGTAAAGCCTAAAAAGTCAATTAGTATGTTTTTATTAGATTTAAGTTAGTTATAAGATGTAGAAATTTTATTTACTCTTCAGTATATAGTTGTAAGTATATTATATCATTTGAATTTCACTTCTTGTAACATTGTAGACATCCAACTCATCTAAAAAGAAATTATTTAACATTTGTTGTTAGGATTAAAATATCGACCAAAATTTATAAATTTTCGGCCAATGACATTTGTGTATTAGTTTACTCCAAATTAGAATTTGACAAAAGTAATAAGATCTATTAATAAAATTTTAGATCATAGAATGTTAGTTGGAAAAGAATTGTAAAAGAGTAGGCTGGTTTAATGTTTTAGAGGCATCTCCATAGAGAAGTGACAGTTGTTTAGAAAATTTAAAAGAGAGTTGTTGAATTAAAAATTAAGAGAAAAAACTTATTTAAAAAGGACTGAAAAAAGACTTTTTGAAAACTATAGAACGAAAAGTATAATCTTTTTTGTAACAGTTCACGAATTGTATACCTTTTATTATTGTAATCTCCAACATAAAATTCAACGTATGTAAAATGTATCTGTGATGTTCAAAACCGTTGATATTAAAAAGTGATAAATGCAAGAGTCCTTGTCATTGTCTTATTATTGACGATTGGATTTCTGGGAGTGTTTTTGTGTAAACAGAGTAGTTCCGAAGTGGTGCTATCAGAACGCTGAGATTGCTGAACCTTTGGTGTCGAGCACGGTGTTGATTTCACGGAGCAGAGTTTCCTGATAAGACCAACGACGATAAGTATAAGTGTCTCTAAAAAATTTTGGCGTACCTAAAACCCTAAAATAAAAGGCGTAAATTCAGTAATACAAATTTTTAAAACGTACTTATCCACAGGTATTCAGAACACACATCTGGTTCGAATCGTCGCTGTAGGCAGTGGAGCTTCATTGTTCAGCAGCAAGACGTTTCATTGGAAGTTCAGGTAGTATTATTATTATCTGTGTCATATTTTAAACACGTAATCCATTATACTCGATTGAAATCTTAAATTATTAACTAATATAAACTGTTTTACTGTGCGTATTTTTCAAGTAATTGTTTACACTGTCACTTTTAGAAATTGCTTTAGTAGAATTAACTAGAGGTCATTTGACTGGCAGTGTCACATACATCTGTATATGGTTCAGAACTCACGCTGTATGCAGATATAGATTATTCACAAAATTAACCTGAGATAAGAGTTTCATTGGTCGAGGCGCAGATTTAAAGACCCAATAGAGAAGTTAATAAATCAATTAAAGAAAGGAAATTATAGGGCAATTTGGTGCATTGCTAATTTGCTCATATATTATAATTGTCAAACTGAAGAGGGGGGGGGTATATATATTATAATATATAGGGATTGATAGGACGGTTGGTGAGTTCTGAAACTGTTAAAAATTAAGAGGTTAATATACATAGTGTTATTTTGAGCTTTAATAATTATTGCTCCCTGAATACCTATGAGTCGTCGTTGCTAGGCATTTTTTTGTATGAAGGTGATTGAAGACGTCACTTTCAGTATTTTGAACTTTAGGGTTTCCAGGCAGTCTTCTGGCGCCCAAAATTATCTTAACACCAGTTATTGGCTTCAAGTTTGGTCTCCATGACCCACGACCCAGCCTAATCGAGTTAGCAGGGAAACCTTATCCTATTCCACCGTGTCTGGCGACTGCCTTTTCTCTGGGAGATCCGAAAAGGGGTGGCAAGTGTTCGTAAAATAGTTCACACGCACTTAAAACGTTCAACACAGCCCCCGTTTTTACAAAAACAGCAATAGACCTAAACAGCCGCCACAGATCAATGACACACGTCACAGACCATTAGGTGACAAGGGCTAAGGCATTGTTCTCCAAACACGGCGTGACCTCGAACTAGGATCTGCAAGAAAAATATTAAACTTTGAAATAAGTACTGGTCCGAAGTACATGATGGCGCTAAGATTTGTGTTTCGAGCCTTCCATAAAAGAGAATAGGCCCTGCATTACATCACTAGTGATGTAATGGACTGAAAGTTATAAAAAATTTGACCTTATATAACGTCAAATCGTATATCACATAGTAAGGGACGTAAATAGGATTTACGGTGACAAGAAGGTTTGCAGCCCGAGCGAAGCGAAAGCTGCAAAATGTCGAGACACCGTAAATCCGTTACGTACCATGGTATGTATATTTCTTCCCTACCTCTAAATTCAAAATCATTAAAAATGCCCTTAAGTTAAGTTTATAATTCAAGTAAGAATAGAGAACTATTTAATGTAAGCTTAGACCCGTAACCATGGATTTGTAACCTTGGCTTCTTTCATTTGGATGACAATCACACACGTCCCAAGGGAAGTAAGTAAAAACTTACGTCCCGCTTCACAGCCATCCTAGTGAATGCAATTTACGGAAGGTCGTCTCAGTGACGTAAGTGTCACTTACAGCTAGGGAAAAATACATTTAAAGTCTGACATTCCGTAACTGGCTTAGATAAAAGTAGTTATTTTTGGGGTAGCCATTCTTGATCAATATATTAAGAGATTCTAAGCTTCGAAATTCTTTGAAAGGAAAAGCAGTTTCCATCTTTAGAAATGTTGAAAGTTAACTTATTTTATAATACTTTATATAAACATTTAGGAATTGAGAATTGAGTACGGTAAGTTTCATGCCGGAAGAACACGTAACGCGAAAATATACATAGGAAAGATAAATACACATCAATTTACAAATAATATCACTCTTCCAATAACGGACTTATGAAACATGCGATTGTTAAATATTGTATTTATTGGACTTTCAGCATATATGATAATTATAGTACAATTTAATACAAGTTTATTCAGAGTTGCGTGATAAATGGCATTATCCGCGCGTTGCCTATTAAATACAGACCCACGATTGTGCAAGTTAAAGCAATTCAAACGATAGGACCGCGTCTACATATACCATACTGATTAACTAGAAGATTACGGAACAAAGCTCTTGTAAGAAAGTTAGCCCGTTTCCTGGAGCTAATAATAATGGTTGCTTTAGTCAGGGTATATGCTTCAGGGATTTGAGTAAATTCAATTATAGCCTCTATGAGAAGTGTAACATAAAAAATATAAACTGATGGCCACAAAGCTACATGCAAATGCGCCTTTCGTCATCATAAATTACACTGCAATATTTACACTATGTAGTAGTTTTTATAGTTGCTATGTCTACATTTACATTTTACAACTAATAAAAATTCAAATCACGCGTTACTAAATTCTACTAACGGTGTTCTATAAAGTAATGTGGACGCATTATTTATTTGTATTATACCTTTATACAATTTAGAAGCATTAATGTTTCACTTCGTATATATCAACACCAAAAGTTATAAAAATATTACAATACTAACTGCAAATAAATGCTACACTTTTTAATATTCACTCAATACACCAAAGCACGTGTCTGCGTTAAAACCCATAGGATCTAATAGACTGTTGAGAGATTTTCCGAGACTCATGCTTAGATTTAATTATTCCATCTAATTCGCCTTGCATGGCAATTGGGCCAAATATGGATTTCCTTCATGAATTTCCAATTTAAAACTGTTTTTACTAGGTTTATATTTCATGTTGAATACCAGTGGACTTCTGTCATTATACCGGGTGTAACAAAATAAGTGTAAAACATTTCGGGGGGATTCCTCATCGTAAAAGAGATAGAGTCTTTCATATAAAGAAACTTCATTGGAGCATCCCTTGTTAAGATACAGCCCTTTAAAGGGGGTACATAAAATTTGTTTTTCTTTTTTTTACAAACACTAAAAAAGTTACAAAATTGAAATTAAGATGACATTTTTTACTATCAAAAATACACTTACTCAGTAATGTATTTGATTTACCCCATGGTTGTAAGGGGTCGAAAACGCAACCCCTAAAATTTATTTCCAATGTAACTTTTTGTCTTATTATTTGTTTGCCATTTAAAAATTTATTTCCAATAGCTTATTTCATTCTAAACAAAAAATGTCTCTTGAATTTTTTGCCCACAATTAACGAGTTTGCAGAAAAAAATTATTTTACAAAAAACTACAGAGATACATCGTCATAAGACGAAAATGCGAAACTAATTTATCTAGTAGGCCGCTATTAGTGATAGTGACAATTAAATTATTATCACGCTGTCAGTTTGTAAATTTTTGAAATTGAAATTAATAATAGTGCGTCGTTGTTCTGTTCTTAATTTGTTAGTTTAATAATTCACTTGTTATTAAAATGGCATACACAAATTGCTGAAATGGCTGATATGCATTACGTTTACGGTCTGTCGCAGGGTAATGGGTTAGAAACTTGTAGAAGGTGTGCTGAAATGTATCTTCAACGGCAGCTTCCTTCGCATAGAATATTTGCGAGAATATGGTTCATTCGAAATAAGAACGCAGGACTGTGGTCGCCATCGAGAAGTTAGAACACCACATGCTTGAAGAAGCAGTACTTAATTTAATTGAAGAACACCCCACTAGCAGTACTAGAAAGATTGCTTTCGAGTTAAATGTTAATCATATGACGATATTTCGAATTTTAAAGGAACAACTCTTACACCCCTACCATCTACAACGAGTACAGGCACTGTTACCGCGAGATTTTCTGAACCGTCTTGAATTTTCCAATTGGATGCTGGAAATGATTAGAAGAAATCCCGACTTTCTGAAGACGATAGAATTCACAGACGAATGTACTTTTTCTCGGGACAAGATTATTAATTTTCATAATAACCACATATGGGCTGATGAAAACCCTTACGCTATTGTCCAAGCTAATCATCAAGAACATTTTTGTCTTAACGTGTGGGTCAGAGTTATTGGGGATTATTTAATTGGCCCTCATTTTCTACCTCCTCGATTAAATGGTGAGGAATACACTCAATTTTTAAGAGAAGTGCATCCAGTACTGCTGCAGGAAGTTCTTTGTGGTATCAGAAGGGTTATTTTTTTATGCATGTTGGGGCTCCCGCTCATTTTAGTCAAGCAGCACGTCAGCATTTAACTCAAACATATCCAAATCATTGGATAGGTCGAGGAGGACCACAGAATCGGCCCGCTCGATCCCCGGATTTGAATCTTCTCGATTTCTCTACTTGGGGCCATTTACAGAGTTTGGTTTATTCTACTCCTGTTCGCGATGTAGAGGACTTAAGAAACCGCATCATCGATGCGTGCAGGGTAATTAGGAAACTCCAGGAATATTTGAGCGAATACGTGGCTCAATGCCCGACGTCTAGACGCATGTGTAATGACTGAAGGTAGACATATTGAACATTGACTATGATTTCTACATGTATGTTTTGTTTTTAATAAATTAGTTTTGTTTATTCATCTTTAATCATACTTTCATGGAGATAGTAACTACAAAATAACAGTAGTAATCCAGTTCGTATTTATGACGATGTATCTCTGTAGTTGTTTGTAATTTTGAGCAAAAAATTCAAGGTTAGAATGAAATAAGCTAATGGAAATAAATTTTTAAATGGCAAACAAATAATAAGACAAAAAGTTACATTGGAAATAAATTCTAGGGGTTGCGTTTTCCACCCCTTACAACCATGAGGTAATTTTTGATAGTATTTGATAGTATTTTTGATAGTAAAAAAGTCACCTTAATTTCAATTTTGTAACTTTTTAGTGTTTGTAAAAAAATGAAAACAAATTTTATGTACCCCCTTTAAGTGGCTGTATCTTAACAAGACATGCTCCAATGAAGTTTTTTTATATGAAAGGCCCTATCTCTCTTACGATGAGGAATCACCCCCTGAAATGTTTTACACTTATTTTGGTACACCCTGTATAATCAAGTGATCGGTGGATGAATCGATAAACATATTCAAACCTCCAACCAACTGAATAATTACATATACCGATAATAGAACAATCGCACCTAAAATACACCACCGACACACAAACATCGTTTGCGTGTTCCTATAGGAATTATGTTTTGCAACGAACGATTTCACGGACTTTCGCACTTTTGGCATAAGGTTACAATATATTTTACACAATAAGTTGTTGGTTGGACTAGCAGTTCTCAACTAGACAACGTCTTTGGTTATCACGTTTCTGCATATGGCCTTTGTTGTTGAATCTTGTATCGTGAATACTATAGATCGCGAAGTATGTGATTTAGCCCAGTAAAATGGTATTCTAAAAGGGCTTACAGTGGAAAGTTCTAGTGTAATTATTTTTAATGACTATATGTTTCTTGGGGTGCTGAACCACAAATCTGAAGTTGTCCAACAAATTTGTTTTTGCAAATATGAGAAATTATTAAAAAAGCACTAAAATCGCAGTTTTTCGGTTTTTGATTTATGACTTGCAAAGTAAGCTTTAAACGCAAAATGTGATCTTACATTAAAATAAAGACGAAAAAATTATCCGAAATTTATATTCTTATAATTATTTGTACGACATACGGTTTCCTCGCAAAGAGGCGTTGAAAAGTCGGCAAAAATCAGTAATTTTTGAAAATATCAAAGAACACGTGCATGGCTATATGTCTGTGCATTCGGAGCATCCCTAGTATTTTGCCTATTAGTAAATGATTATTAACATTGAATGGTAACCATCAGTTTAAACTGAAACCTCTTGGTCACAGGTTCGATGATGTCTGTGAGGATGCCTTCCAGTTCTAATTCGCCTAAAAAAGATATTGAAAATAATGACAGTTTTAACTGTTAGAAAATTGAATAGTCATATAAACTGTATTAGGATACATATTTTTAACACGCAAATAAAAAATGAGTGAAAAAAGAAACGAGAAATGGAATTATTTATGCATAGTTAGTTACCTTAAGTATTTCTGGGAATTCCAGGTCATCCTAGTCTTGTTCGATTTCCATAAGCGTCATATTATTGCAACTACTTTCGCAGTTCACACACACATCGGAGCAGTTGAATCCTATTTTTTGCATCCACAGTTTTTGTGGCAGGTTCTCCTGCATTTGCAAGAAATAAGTTTCAAAACGGCTTGAGGTGCTGGTAACGGTAGCGTTGAAACGTAAATTACTGTCACTGAGTAAAAGTAATTCACTTATTCCCAAAAAAAGAAGCAAAGAGATACGCAGAAGCTACTACAAAGCCTTACACTACACGAGAGATGTATCTTTTCCGTCGAAATCCTTTTTGGGGTCCTCGGTCTAACTCTGAACTCTAACTTCAGCGAATTTTTGATGACACACAGGAGAGGTTTATATAAAAAAACGGATGTCAGGCGCCAACTACACTTTTTAAAAAAAAATAACGTATCTGATAGACAAACCTGAAAGGAAAGTGTAGAAACCTTCCGGCAAATTAACAAAACGATGGTTACTAGAGTAACAGTTGATACCTGAAATAAATTTGCAGTGATATTAATAGAGCAACGGAGACAGCTATTTGCGTCTTAGAATCAAATAACACATGGGTTACTATATTTACACAAAGCTTTACCCTTATGCAATAATCTCACCTTTCAAAACTCAAGCATACTAAATAAGAGTTATTAAAATGTTTGATCATTTATAATTGCAACTGAATAAGTTGTCTTTAGTTTCACAAGGTAACTATTTACAAACAAATTTTAAGATTATTTACAAATTCAATCAATTTCACATACTAATCTTTAGGACCAAAAACTTAGGTGCTTAGGTCATCTAAAATTTATTTATATAATTATTTACTTTCACCAATTTCAGATCTGACTTGTTGGTTCACAAAGGTATTCAAATGTGTTAGTGCATCTAATTAGGAAATATACTGCTAAACTTTATCTTTAGAATAACTTTAAAAAAACATTTTATTTCATTGACAAGTGTAAAAATTACCAAAAATTTAAACCACTCAAATTTTATTAAGTTCATACCTACATGAAGCACATTTGACCTGTTTTGTCAAGCAAACAAACTTTTAAGTTTTATTTTATAATTGACACTTTCTAAAAATATTTAAACAGGTGGTGAAGATGCATGTACAATTGTATTAAGTTACTAAAACGTTCCTCATGATATTTTCCAATAATAAGTTTCAACCAAATATAACTGAACGCAAACAAACAAAATATTTCTAGCTTACCGGTATAGATGAAACTAGTTAAATGCATCATACTACCATAAGTTATGAATCAACCATCTGGAATTGCAATCTGCAGAACTGCTACGAAGTAGAAGTTCTAACAGAACTTCTCCCAATTTATGAAAACCACAAAATCACTGCATGTAAGAAGTTGAAAATAATCCAAATCAACATTGACATTATATAACTATATAATAAAATCCCGCCATTTTCTTGGCATCGTGCTTAGGAAAGTGGCTTTATAAAATCAAAATCAGTTACTACAATAACATATTTACCGTCATTCCACTTGACAAAAAGAATTTCTCCATTTGTATCAAATCCAAAATCAAATGTTCCTCAAACCTCTTTACCAAGAATTTCAGAATCTTAAAGGACACATAAACAATCTGTTGTCTTTCAAGGTTCCTGTAGCTCGATATCTTAATTTTTACAAGTGTATCAAAAGTATCTAGTAGTAAATAGATTACCGCAGCTTGTAAGATCGGATGGTTCCGTGGATCAGAGCAGAGGTCTCAATCACATCAAGTACCATGTGAGGTCTCGCGTAGTATTAATTTTTATGAACATCCAAGGGAATTCATAAAATTACATAATGAACATATTCAGGAGATCAGCAGTGAAACTGTGCTATCTTGCATTATCATCAAATTCAATAAAGTTTGTGTGAGTGCACTAATTGACACGGGGGCCGAGTTGAGTCTACTGTCGGAAGATTTAATAAAAGAGAACCCCAATGAGTTTGTTACGAACGTGGTCCCTATAAAAAATATACGTCTCGTGGCTGCAAACAATAAGAAATTTGCAATCCTCGATAAAATGATGGTAACTAAGTTTTCTGTGGGAGTTTTCTACTGATTCCCGAACCCAAATTTCAATGTATAATTGGTATGGATTTGATCCAAACACTTAAGATGACGATAAATAGTGAAGAGCGAACGATACAGGTTAAGGGGAAAAGCATCCCTTGGCAAAAAGACATAAAATTGTTTAAAGAAGAATATTCAAATATAAACAATATGCAGAGTAACTTAGCTTACAAGGATACAAAGGACATCAACTGTCCTACCGATTGTCAAAATGCAATTCTAAATATAACTAATAAATATGATAACCTAGTAAACCCTGAGGTGGATGAATCCAAACCGTTCCATGCTAAAACATATCCCTTACCATAAGCGTATCGTAACCCAGTAAATGAAGAATTGAAGAAAATGTTGTGCGATGGAATTATTGAAAGATCTTCCACAAACTTATTATAACCCAATGATAGTGGTCAAAAAAGAAAATGATGAGCTTAGGTTATGCTTAGATGCTCGTAAACTAAACGCTACCACTAAGTCGCAATTTGAGGAACCCCGGCCTATAGAAAGTATTCTTGCCCAGATAGGTACTAACTCTGTTTACTGAAAATTAGACTTGAAAAACTCATTTTGGCTTATTCCGCTTCATAAAAAAAGTCGAAAATACACAGGGTTTTGTGTAGATGGTAGGACATACCAATTTTTTGTAGTACCTTATGGGCTATCTTCTTCAGCTGCAGCATTGGCCCGTGCCGTACACCACATTCTAGGAGCATATGAGAACTTTTTAATGTGTTATGTGGATGATATCCTAATACATAGCTACACTGCGAAGGAACATTTGTTGTATGTAGAAAAGATTTTCTGTAAGTTAGACGCAGCCGGGTTAAAACTTAATTTAAATAAATGTGTTTTTATGCAACCTAAAGTAAAATTCTTGGGTTACCTGATTAATAATAGGGGTATCTCTATCGATGAACTACGGACTAAAGAAATAATTAATTTTCCTATACCGAGAATGCTAAATTGTTGAAGGGTTTCCTTGGATTCCTAAATTTTTACAGGAGATTTATACTCTCTTTTTCAGAAAGTTTCGGTATTATATAACCTTTTAAAGAACAATGCAAAATGGCATTGACAAAAGAATAATGGTAGTGCTTTTGAATCGTTAAAGAGTCAATTTTCAAAAAATCTTTTGTTGGTGCATGCGGATTTTGAAAAGAAATTCATTCTTCGAACAAATGCGAGTGATTCTGGTTTAGCTGGACAACTCCTCCAGTTACAAAAATTGACGAAGTTCCTATATCGTTTGTTTCTCGTCGGTTAAAGGCTTACGAGAAGAATTATACTATTTCTGAGAAAGAAATGGTTGCCGTAGTATTTGCAATAGAGAAACTAAAATTTAAAAATGGAAATTCAAGAAAATGGCAATTTTAAGGGGTTTTCTATCCAAAATGGGTTGCTAATTGAAACTATTAGTGGCACAGAAGTGTATGTGGTGGATAATAATTATGGTATGCGGTCGATTAAAGACCTACATGAGAAATATGGTCATATAGGAATTCGTAAGGTCCACTCGATATTTCGAGAGTGTTTTTATGTTAAAAAAACTATTACCCTCACAAAGAAGGTAATAAGCAATTGTCGCCTGTGTATATTAGGAAAATATAAAAACCACACGAATGAGGATGTTGTAAAATCGATAATAGTTGATGCACCTTTGGATATGATCGCAATTGATTTTTTAACAAATTTAATCGCAAGTGAAGAGGGATATGCTCACATCTTAGTGATTGTAGATATATTCTATAAGTACACTAAATTGTACTCCGCAAAACGCTGTGACACTGATACATCCATAAGGTGTATTGAAAATTTTGTGGAATTATATGGCAATTTAAAGAAATTTTAGCTGACAACGATACTTACTTTAATAATATACGATTCAAAATGCGTTGGAATAACAGAAATATTGCTGTTTTATTTTGTAGTATACGGCACCCCCAAGAGAACCCAGCGGAAAGGTTCATTCAAGAAACAATTAAATTTCTAAGGTTAACGACTTTTGATAATCAAAGACAATGGTCCACAAAGCTCGAACAGATAGAGATGTTTATAAATCATACCCCCAGTACAGTAACGAGATTTGATCCTATTATGTTAATGGAAAAGGCAAACCCAACAGACCATGGGTAGATACAGAAAATAGAGAATTTGACTTATACGTGAATGTAGCAAGAGCTAGGTTAAATCAAAAGACAAATAAATACAGAGAGAAGATGAACTCAAAAATAAAACGTGCGCTTAAATTTGAACTAGGGGACAAGGTCATTATACGGAATCTGCGTGTGAGTGATAGATCAAAGGGTGTGTGTGCCAAACTCCAATTGCCATTTATAGGTCCATCTGTAGTTCACCTATGTTTTGAGAAATCCTAATAGTAACCGTATTCGGGGCCGCTTCCATATAAATTTGATGTACCCATACCATAAAAATGACTAGGGAATGTCAGGAATTGTTTTTCTGTTTATAGGAAATTTAAAAACTTCTTTCTTTTCTTATTATTTTTGGTTGAACCTTCAGAAATGTTTATTTTAATATAGGGAATAATTGCGGGCAAATTCTATTGGTGGAGATAAGTGGAATCACGTATTTTTTGTTTAGGGTGTGTGTATGTCAATCATGTGTCGCATCGCAGTGAAATAGTCTAAGATTATTGTAAATTGTTTTGTATTAGATGCCGGGTGTGCATCCGCTTTGAAGTAAATGTCAAAAAGACTTGGGTTGTAGAAGGCTCGTTGTTCTGGGCTCTCTTGGCTGATACTGAAAAAAGATGGACGCTCAAAAGGTACTTGACCAGTATTAATCGAAAAATATTGCATTAATTTGATTCCACAGTTAGATTGGATGTACTTGTTGAGCTTTAGTAGGCCAATTGTCAAGTGGCTAAAATAATATTTTAACAGTGTTGCTTATTTAACATAAATAAAAGACATTGCAATTAATCCACATGGTGGTAAGTGGAAACTGTGGATGTACAATTAATTATTCAAGTTTAATGTATTAGGGATCTAGGAAGGGAAGCTTGAAATACATATTCGTCTGTCAATAGTATAAAGTTGAAGGTATACAAGGTTTAATTTGGAGACCCGAATCTTTATCAATCACGAGGTGCTGTAGGAGCATCAACACAAACCCACATTCAAATAGGAAGATTTGAGTATAAGGAAGTAGCGTTATGTTAATAGGCCAGATATCTACCTGGTAAAAGTCAGTCGGAGCTGCAAGTGATTTCTACAGACGTCTCTGAAGCGCTCAGAATGAGCTTTTTGTTTCTATTTTAGGGATAATTTTAGATTGGGGTCCAGTAAGTAAAAAAAGAAACAATTCTACACCTACGGTGTCGAAGGATTAAATAATAGTGCACTCTGTAAAGAAGGCAAAGATAGTGCAAGATAAAACATTTGGATTTTGGCATACGAACGGTGGATGCAGGTAAAAAATAATTATAAGTTGAAATTCGTAAAAAGAAATAACTGGGTTTGCTTGTTCTTTAGGATTATCTTCAGTAGGGAAATGCATTCTTCTTAATAGGGGTTCCATTAATAAGTATAAGTAAAGCAGAGGAAATTTATAACTGCAAATATTGTATTGTCACAGATCCTATAGATAGATTATAAGATCGTACGTGGGCAGTGTTACAGTTTGTGACTAGACTAGTTAAAAAGGAATTATGTAATCTCGAAATAATTATGATTGTATTGGTCAATAGAGTAATTATTAATGTGTAAATAGAACTTTTGTCGATAAACATCTTTGTTCATGAGATTCACTCTTACCCTGAGCTAGTTGAAGTCAAAATAATGTATTTTGAGTTGAAAGAATAAAAAATCAACAACAAAGAAAAATATCACAGTAATGTATATATAATATGTTCACTTGCTACTTACGTGGTCGTAAATTGAAGGTAAGTTTTAAGTTTTATAGGCAAAAAAGTGCGAAACTTATTCTAGCTTATAATTAGTAAACAATTTGTTAACGTCAGCATTTGCTAAATCTTAAGTAAAATTGCTTCAACGCGAGCCTATGTTTATCTTATTTGTGACTTGCAAAACAATCGCGTAATCACATTATGCACTAACAGTTGATACTAAATTTTAGAATCGGAATCCGTCATTTATCGTGTCATAACCACAAGTAAGAAAAAACTAGAACACTGGCGTGGTTATCAACCATAAAAAAATACCTAGGATTCATAGAAAGCATCAACAAAAAAAGCAGAGTATTCGTACCTTAAGTCCGTTTGTGTGCCAAGGGCACTATTCGATCAGTAAGTATATGTATATATAACCCACACGGCAGAATTATATAGCTAAGTGTATAACGGGTGGCCTATATCCTCTAGAAATTTACTAGTTGTGTTAATAATACCAGGAAAAGATAAGCAGTTGGACAATTTCCATTGTTCGCAGTCTGTGTCCGTGAACACCCGTTTGATAATAGAATAAATACCGCGTTTTAACGTGATAATAGTATTTCGTAGTAGCTGTATTGATAACCAACATTTTTTCAATTTAAAGCAAACACATTTGGCAAGAAGTTTCAACTTTTGTTGATCCCACCCCCATGCTAACTCATTAAAAGTATTTATTGAAGGGATGCAGGTGTTTTAAATTTATTTCAACGAACTGATTATGCAAGAATTTTAGACTTTGATAACCAAGGCAAATTTTCCTACTTCGTGATAATTAAACCGTAGATTTAGCACGTTATTAACACAGAATAGATTCAAAATATTTAACACTCTAACTGAACACTTAATAAAATTTTATAGGATGCTTGAATAAGTAATTATTTCAATTTGAAAGATAGTCGATACTTGATAAAGAAAATTCGTATGAATGTGAATAAAATAAGAAATGCGAGATTTAATTAGAAAATGCACGATGCAAAAACGGTGTGTAACAAGTATGAATTTTAGTAGTAAACCTTTAAATGTCAACACGGTGGAACAGAATTTCAAATTGAAGTTAGTTCTGAAGCTAGGTATATTTTTTAATCTGTTTAAAATTCTCCGATAACACAGAGTGGAGCTGGTGTACGTATATTTCATGTAGAGAAGCGGTTAAACCATTGCGGCAGAACTGCAAAGTCAGTTACATTCATAAAAAAGGATAAAAATTAGAGTTACCGTCGCTTAAATAGTTTAATTGGTATCCGCCAAAAACACATCGAAGTTAAAATACTAATAAAATTATGTTAGGCGATTTTGATTTAGGTGTTTTTAGTAAGGATGGTGTTGACTATATCACCGCACCCGGGCTGAACACAGAACAAACTAAAGAGTCGCTCTGGACTATATCAAAGTACACGTGCTGAACACAGAATAAACAAAGAATCGCGAGAATTTCCAACTCATTTTTTGTGGTATCAGCACGCTCATTGGTCAAACTAAATTTAGAGATTCTTTTACACTTTAAAATCGAAATACACAATTCCATTGGTTAAAGACATCATTAGCGTTTTTTCAACACAGGAAGCATAGGAAATGGAAGTGTATAAATATAATTTCAAATTCTCCGAAAGACATTCGTTAGCGCTCACCATAGCATAAGGAATCACCTTGCAGTGCTCCCCATAGCCTGCAATACTTCAGAGCGCAGTGCTCCCCATAGCCTGCGTATTCTCAGACGGTGACGCTGTCCGCCGCCGTACCTAGGGCACGTCACTATAATTGATCAATCAATAGCTAACAAACTACGTACGGACGTTAAGCTCCGTTCCATACATCATTGACAAGTCGTTATTGTGATTGCGTCTGCCAAGTCTACCTCCGGGACGACATCCCGTAGAGTTCCACGGCGACGTACTCGACGAAGCCTAAGCCACGACTACCACGATGCCTATCGAAAAGTACCGAAGATCACCGAAGACGTCTGGGCCTCTAACTGTAAATATTTTCTAATTATCGCTGTCCAAGTTCTTGCTGGACCTCACAATTCAATGCCGGAGCCTTCCGAAAAGTTCCGAAGACAACTGAAGATTTCTGAACCCTCTATACTTGTATATATTGCCAATTTGTAGTTTTTAATTTCATATCAAAATTCTTTATAACTTAACGTTGTCCCACAAGTAAAACATGAAGCCTTACGAAGAGTTCCGAAGACCACCGAAGACGTCTGGACCTCTTCAAATTGTAAATATCTTCTGACAACCGTTATTCAAGTTCCTACTCGGCCTCACAAGCAAATTCCGAAGCCTTCCGAGGAGATCCGAAGACTACCGAAGCCGTTTTCACCGCCTTCAAGCTGTATATACATTCATCTAATAAATTTTTGTTTATTTTGATTCCACAAGCAAGCACGAAACCTTCCGAAGATTACCGAATACTTCCGAACTACTTCAACTGTTAAAATCAGTAAATTTTAACTACTTAATTTTTATTTTCATGTATCTATGAAACTTATAATTATTTTTGCTTATACTTATTAAACAAATAATCATGCCAAGCCTACATGCTTTCAGACGCCGCCCACCCGAACGATAACAATGGCAGGAAATGCCAAATATCCAATATGCACACCTGTTAATCAGTGACCGTTTTACAGGTATGCAAACCTTCAGTTTCTTTCAAAAATTAATATTCGAATTTGACATAATATGATCAAAGACGTATATTTCATTTCATACCAAATGTACAATGCAATAAGAATAGGATTTTATAATGGACTACTTTGCGAAGTTGAACAATCTTCGATGTTTATAATAGTACAAATCTTGAAATGAGAATTTTTCGATGTCATTTAGCTAGGCTTTAGTGCAAAATTTCCACTTCTGTTAACAGAAACAACTATCGATGCATTCAAAGGAACGAGCAATTCTCATAACCTACAAAACAGATTTTCCAGTGAAGTTACTGTTTGCTCCGGCTGCACTTTAAACAAGTCTCTTTAAATCTCATTTTACCCAACAGTACAGCATAGTGCCGAAATTAAAAAGTTGCATGTAAGATGTTGAACATGAAGCGTGTTTCCGCTGAATTCTGTTTCAAACTCCTTCAATAACTAATATCTTAGAGCTTCATTGATGATATTCTGAACGCCATAATGAAAACATTATCATAACTCTTACTTCAATAAGTATTCTATTTAAAGGTAAAACAGTTAACAAATAAATTTAATATAAACCCACAAACAAATTATGCTCCAAATCATTTCCCAATTGACGTTTTGGCAAATGTTCAACATCGTATGCTAACTTGACGCTCTGGACGCGCAGATTCAGTTTTATCCTACTTATTGAATTTTGCACATGTGGATGAATTTTTGGTATTTTCATGATTATGTAAGAGAACTTGTCTACGGTTTGAGAAATAAAATTTAATATCTGTTCCATCAAAGAAGCTTTCAGAATATTATGCAGGAAATCAAATATTTGTGGAATAGATAGATGTCTGCCAAGTGTAACGCTTAAGATACACAAATAAAATTAATTTTTGGCGTCGTGAGATATAATGAAATATTCTTGGTGTACTACGCTAAATCAAATAAATATTTCGAGCGAAGATGCGTCAATATAAATAAGTGTCAGATTGTTTATTTAGTGAGAATAAAATATGCATGTGCTGATCCTTAACTGCATCCTGTGTTCGAGGAATTTGTACTTAAATCGTTTACAAGATTTATAGATATTCCCTTTTTTACGATAGTGAATTAATAGGCAGGATAGACATATAATAAATCATTCAACAATGCCACGTACAACATAAATATGAAGAATGACAAAAATCCAAACAGATAGAGCCTAGGCATATTGGATTTTTGTAGAATTTTTAGGAAAAATGTCGTTTAACAATTATTGGATTCGTATGGAAAATAAAAGCTAGACAAAGTTCAGAAAACGGATTTCTGTAAAACTCCAAAATCAAGTTAGGCTTGAAAATATACAGTACGAGTGACCGTGTCAGAATCATAACGTCGTTTTTGATATCATCTGAAGCCTTTAAAGTTGGCATCATCATTAAGAATAAGGTTTTACCAAATTTAAACCGTGACATTGTAACGGATTTTCTTGGGCGCCAGTGAAACTATTTTTTCTTATACAGTGAAACAAATTTTTTTATAAGGCTGGCCGCACGTTGTGAGCCAGTGAAACTTATTGTTCCAAAAATCTTCCGACACAACTAGGGGTCTATTCCTTGGGTAGAGCTATGAGAAGTGGGGGGGGGGGGAGTCGAAATCTGTTTGCAGATCAAACTTAATCTAAACCAAATAGGCGCCACCAAGTCCTGATGTAATTATGATAATTGCATAGCATATTTCTAAGGGCGGACGTGGAGGCCCAAAGAAAAAGGATCGCCTTCGCTGACAAAAACCTGTCTTAATAAAATAAGACGCAGCTCCTGTAAGAAATTGTAATAGTTAAATAAATAAAAAAGTGGAACACCATTTGTGTCCAGCAAAAATATTTAAAGAAGTAGTAAAAAGGTATTTCCAATATAAAATTGGCATCAATTTCTTACTCAGAAGGGTTTTAGCTTTATGTTAATAGATTTGATCATAGTTGATCAAAATAAAAAAACTTTAATCTTGAACCAATTGTTTACTAAAAAGAATCTCTTTTAAAATAATATGACTTGTAACAAAAATTTAATCATTAACTGTATCAATCTAAAACTTTCAACTTTCATGTTTGTCTTAATTATTTTCAATCAAATACTTTACTTCAAGACATGAACTTGTTGTACAAATAGGGTTCTAACCTGTGCAGATCTGTTCAGGCAGATAACAAATTAATAGTTTCTAACAATGTTAGCATTTGCGTTTTCTAAATTACATATACAAATTTTAATTTAGATAAAGCTGATCACAAAAATAGACATGTTTACATATATTGTACTAAAGCTGTTCAAAGCATTTGCTTTTAAAATAACATCTGTCGGCAGTACAAAGCAGAAAAATATATGACGTCAGTAACACCTGTTGACGTTACCGACGATTCATATTGAGCAAAGCGTGTTCTTTTTAAAACATTAAATCAGTGAACTTTAGTTTTACTACTGGTAAATCCAGCTCAGTAATTAGTTGAAACTTTTATAACGTACTTGTATTACGCATCAAAGCAAGTTAACGTGTTCCTAGTTTTGAAACACATAAAAAGAACTTATAGCTATCTACGAACCAAAACTGCATTTGTCGCATTGTAACAAAGAAAGACGGGATCCCCGTTATTTCAAGCAACGATAACAGCGTTTGTAATTTGAAACAAATTCATCCAAACCAACTTCTATAATAACTTCGTTCCACGTGTCAAATCAAATCCTGTTGCAATACATTCTGCAGCAGTTGTAATCTCGAAGTTGAATTACGTCGCCTTCCAAAGGTAGCATCTTACATGTGTATACTTTACTGTGTCCTTGTGTGTCTTAAAAGTTGCATCCTTCTTGTCGTTGTGTGTCGTAAAAGTTGCATCCTTCTTGTCGCGCTAAATAAATTATCTCAAATTATACAAGTTCGCACAATATATACCTTACCGACCGTTATTCGAAGATATGTTCACTAATTGAAGTGGATTCGCAGATTGCCGGCCTGCAATCTAGGGTACATGTTGATATTTCTATCACTTGTGGCCGACTATCTTCTTACTAGCTCGGGAGGTCGCGCCGTCAGGAGGGGAACAATCAAACAGAGCTGTGCTTGTAAATAGCTGTATACTACACAGATATTTAAATATAAGTAGATTATTAAAGGACGATGCAGGCTTAACGTATTACTTTTGAAGTTGAATGCAAATTATTATTGTTATTAATAAAATTGTTACATTATTCTTAAAATTATATGGAGGGATTTATTATCGAAAATAAAATTGTTACACTACCCCTTTCCTAAAAGAAAAAAAATCTTTTTTAACAAAGAAAAATTTAAGTGAAACAAATACAAAAGATTTTTTTTTATATATATATATATATATACTAGCCTTTTCTACATTCTTAACTAAGATCACAAATATTTATGAACCTATGAAAACGAGGGGGACAAATATCTACAAGTTTGAGAGTGTCGGTAACTACGTGTACCAAGCTGCCATAGGAAGACAAAATCGGGGAGTCACAATCGGTGTAGGTCAAAATTGAGAGAGGTCAAATTAAAAAGTCAAACACTCCACGGGACAAAAAAATTAATCAAAGTCTAAATTTAACGTAACCCTTTAACTAGAGTTTTCTTACTCCTACCAAGGCTAGTATCTACTAACTATAACTAAACACAATACAAATTATCTTAATTTCCAAAAATAAAAACTCCACCTCCTGGAGCTCAAGCAACTCTATCAACAAAAAAAAGGAACGCTACAACATCAAAATAGCATCACAATTCAAAACATTATCATTTCAAAGTGATAATCAAAACTAAGGTAACCTAACTAACAGGTTACTTACAAGATTCGAATTCAAAATATTATCATCAAAAAGTGATAATCAAAACTAAGGTAACCTAACTAACAGGTTACTTACAAAAATCGAATTCAAAATATTATCATCAAAAAGTGATATTCAAAACTAATGTAACCTAACTAACAGGTTACTTACAAAAATCGAATTCAAAATCGAACCAGTTAGGGCTGTAATCTCTTACACCCTACTGATTATCCTATCACTAATTTTCAAACATCACCTCTTATTAGTGATGGATCAAATGGTGAGGTTCACCGAGCAAACCTCTGACCTTATCAAACAAAAATTTCTGAAAGGTCCGAAATAAGGGAAAGAATAAGCCAATATCCTCTCTACCTAAATATGTAGAAATCAGGACTAGCAACTTAAATAGTCAACTTATTTCTACTTTCTAATGATATCTTCTAATGATATCTTCTAATGATATCTTCTAATGATATCTTCTAATGATATCTTCTAATGATATCTTCTAATGATATCTTCTAATGATATCTTCTAAAGACATCTTCTCATCATATCTTCTAATAACATCTTCTAATAACGCGCGACGAATTCAACCAGCATGCACACCAATGCACACCACAAAACCACTACACAAAACCTTGACCACATGTTTCAATCATCAAACAAAATTTTCAAACAAAATAAGTTACAAAAGGACAGTCTCCATTTAGTATTAGTTAAACGATACTAAATCAAAAATCCTAACAAAACGAAGCAAACAACGATTATTTTATTTACGATCAAAGAAATAACTAGACTGGAACTAATCGTCAGGACCATCATTCTCATCTGGATATGATGCTTCAAAGGGTTTCAAGTCCTTAACATGCCATTTTCCGGCTTTTGTTCCATCATCATTCTCTAATTCATACACTAAATTGGAATGTTTTTTACGAACTTTACACAAAATGAACTTTGGAGCTAACTTAGCGGAGAATTTATCACTAGCACTCGAAAGTACCTTATTAGTCCTCCAAACGCTTTCTCCTACTTGGAATGAAATGTCTCTTCTTCTAAGATTGTAGCGTTTACTCGAACGTTGATAAGCTACATGTAAATTTTCACGGACATTCCCAAAAATATCGAACAAAGGTTGACGATCCAAAACATAGGAAGGTCTACTACTAGAAATAACATCTACATCCTCACCGGGTTCAAAATTGTTAACTATAAGCTTTTCCACTTAAGGGTACTTGACGACCAAAGACTAAAAAATTTGGAGAATAGTTGGTGGATTCGGGTTTTGCTGAATTAACTGCGTACTGAATTTTTGATATCTCATTATCCCATGTATCATGTTCTTCTACGTAAGAACGGATGGCAGTACCAACTGTCTTATTAATTCTTTCCACAAAATTGCATTGAGGAGCATAAACAGCATTGTACCAAATCCTTTGGATTTCGTACCTTGCACACAAAGCTTTAAAAACACGTCCAATCAAGTGTGGACCATTATCACAAATAACAAATTGTGGTACACCGTAGACAAGAAACACCTTTTCTTCCAAAAAATTTTCAATCAAATGTGCCGTGGCACTGCGCAAAGGTTGTAAAATCAAATACTTCGAGAACCAGTCACCAACAACTAAAAGCCATTTTCCTGCTTTTGAATCATCAATAAAAAACTAATCACGACGATAGCTAACAAAAAAAATCAGTGTTCAGGTACACTCTAACCCTACTACCAACCAAACTGTCGAAACAACTACAATGCTTCACAACGCCTAAATTTGCTAGAGTGACAAACCCTCTACCAGTCTCACCTAGACTAACAATCAAAAATTACATCAACTCAAAAAAAATATGATGCAAAAATTCTAGAGCGACCAACTCACCTCGAGTCTCGTCTAGACTTACGTAATGCTGAGCGACCAACTCTTCCTGTGTCTCGTCTAGACTAACATACTGCTGAGCGACCAACCACGACGACAAGTTCCGCCTAGACTAAATTGCGTTGCAATGCTGATCTAAATAAAAATCTGCTAACAAAACCAAAAACGTGCTTATGCACAAGAGCAATTCTCAAATGATACGACGGCAGCTCAAACCGATGTACCCTCAAAATAGAATTCGTAGTACAGTATTGCCCGAAATAAACAGTACTGAAACTAAGTTGGCGGTGTTTTTATGCGTGCGCTGTCACACTCAAGTTAGCTAGTATAGACCTGTCAAGTAAACCTCAAACAAGTAATTAGTAGGGCCTAATTGTTAAAAATGGTGTTAAGTACAGAGGAGAAAGTGTTTCTGGTAGAGCATTATTTTCGTTCATACGGAATCGGCCGACGTAATGGTGCAAGTTTGCTATACGTGTCTGATCAATTCACACAAAGGTTTAATAAACGTTCTCCAAGTAATGCTGTAATTTTGAAGGTTATTGAAAAGTTTAGAAATACAGGTAGTGTATTGTGCCAACGAAAAGGAAACTCGGGGCGTCCCAGAACAGTTAACAACAACAATAACCATGAACGTGTTTTTGAGCAAATCTTAGAAAATCCGAAAGTCAGCCAGGCAAGGACAGCGTTACAACTTGATTTAAAAAGAACTTCCTTTCAAAGAATCCTGAAGGAGCTGAGTACATTTTCGTATGTGATTCAGGTACATCAACAACTACATCCTCGGGATTATCGCAGTAGAGTGGAATATTGCGCCACAATCCTCGCGTTACAGTATGAAAAACCTGAATTTTTGAAAAATGTTTGGTTTTCAGACGAAGCACATTTTCACTTGTCAGGCTATGTGAATCGTCGCACAAATCGATTTCTGGGCTTTGCCAGACCCGATGAGGTTCAAGAGGTTCCTTTACATAGTGAAAAAGTGAGTGTCTGGTGTGCTGTTTCCGGACACGGAATCATTGGTCCGTACTTTATCGAAGAGAATGGTAGGCAAGTCACACTTAATCAACAGAGGTACAGACAAATTTTAACACGATTTATCCCTGATCTACGTCAATTCTGTCGTGCACGTAACTTGGCATTTCGAAACCAATTTTTTCAGCAGGACGGGGCAACTTGCCATCATACTGCTGCCGCAATTCGTCAATTTCTTCAAGAACATTTTCCAAGCAAATTCATATCGCGATTTACCGACTTCCCTTATCCTTCACATTCTCCAGACCTCACACCTCCAGACGCATACATTTGGGGCATGGCTAAAAATGCCGTTTTCAAACGGGCACCACAAACCATCGATGAATTAAAGGATGCCGTTAGAGTCTTCTTCGCAGCCCTGAGACAACCCTTATTCAATAACATGACCAGAAACTTAGAACATCGTTATGAAGTCTGTCTCGAACGAGGAGGTGCACATTTAGAACATATAATAAAGTGTCAATAATATGTATTTTTTAAATATACAAAACAATTACAATTTCAGTACTGTTTATTTCGGGCAATACTGTATTATCATCAAATTCGGACAAAAATGTTCTTTATTGACTCAAGCGAATTAAACTCCAGGCTTATCAGCTTCTTTAGCTAACAGTCATCCTAAAATTTTTCTTTTCTCCAAAATGGTCTCTCACTCACTACTCTTCTGATTTTCAGTTCATACTCCAGCTCCTCTTTAAGTAGACAAACAATTTGGAATTTTTCCGACATGATTGCAATAGCCTAATATTTTAATGAAATCAAACTGATAAATCTAAATGATTTGAGCCTTACGAAAATTGTCAAAACAAATTCGGGCAGCTAAAGGTAAAAATCAAAAAGTGTATTTGGTAAAAATAAATTTTGCCAAAACAATATCAAAAAAAATTTTATTGGGTCAAAACAGAATGAAAGTTAAAAATAAATTTGACTAAGGTAATTAATTGACTGAATGGGGGTTAACGTCTCAACCAAATTTATGTCAAGAGCAAAAGCAAATTTAAACAAACAAATTTTGGAAGTAATAGCAAATTTAAACAAACAAATCTTAATGCAAAATAAATTTTGAGCAAACAAATTTCGAGGCCCTAAACGTTGCCGGCGCCAGTGTATTGGATGCCCAACGTTGGTTTTTTTGTATGGGCGTGGTAACCCAATGATAGGACGTTGCCTTCTCTGAAAAAAATATGTCTTAATTGAAATAAGACGCAGCTCCTGTAAGAAATTGTAATAGTTAAATAAATAAAAAAGTGGAACACCATTTGTGTCCAGCAAAAATACATGAAGAAGTAGTAAAAAGGTATTTCCAATATAAAATTGGCATCAATTTCTTACTCATAAGGGTTTTAGCTTTATGTTATTAGATTTGATCATAGTTGATCAAAATATAAAAACTTTAATCTTGAACCAATTGTTTACTAAAAAGAATCTCTATTAAAATAATATGACTTGTAACAAAAATTTAATCATTAACTGTATCAATCTAAAACTTTCAACTTTCATGTTTGTCTTAATTATTTTCAATCAAATACTTTACTTCAAGACATGAACTTGTTGTACAAATAGGGTTCTAACCTGTGCAGATCTGTTCAGGCAGATAACAAATTAATAGTTTCTAACAATGTTAGCATTTGAGTTTTCTAAATTACATATACAAATTTTAATTTAGATAAAGCTGATCACAAAAATAGACATGTTTACATATATTGTACTAAAGCTGTTCAAAGCATTTGCTTTTAAAATAACATCTGTCAGCAGTACAAAGCAGAAAAATATATGACGTCAGTAACACCTGTTGACGTTACCGACGATTCATATTGAGCAAAGCGTGTTCTTTTTAAAACATTAAATCAGTGAACTTTAGTTTTACTACTGGTAAATCCAGCTCAGCAATTAGTTGAAACTTTTATAACGTACTTGTATTACGCATCAAAGCAAGTTAACGTGTTCCTAGTTTTGAAACACATAAAAAGAACTTATAGCTATCTACGAACCAAAACTGCATTTGTCGCATTGTAACAAAGAAAGACGGGATCGCCGTTATTTCAAGCAACGATAACAGCGTTTGTAATTTGAAACAAATTCATCCAAACCAACTTCTATAATGACTTCGTTCCACGTGTCAAATCAAATCCTGTTGCAATACATTCTGCAGCAGTTGTAATCTCGAAGTTGAATTACGTCGCCTTCCAAAGGTAGCATCTTACATGTGTATACTTTACTGTGTCCTTGTGTGTCTTAAAAGTTGCATCCTACTTGTCGTTGTGTGTCTTAAAAGTTGCATCCTTCTTGTCGTTGTGTGTCGTAAAAGTTGCATCCTTCTTGTCGCGCTAAATAAATTATCTCAAATTATACAAGTTCGCACAATATATACCTTACCGACCGTTATTCGAAGATATGTTCACTAATTGAAGTGGATTCGCAGATTGCCGGCCTGCAATCTAGGGTACATGTTGATATTTCTATCACTTGTGGCCGACTATCTTCTAACTAGCTCGGGCGGTCGCGCCGTCAGGAGGGGAACAATCAAACAGAGCTGTGCTTGTAAATAGCTGTATACTACACAGATATATAAATATAAGTAGATTATTAAAGGACGATGCAGGCTTAACGTATTACTTTTGAAGTTGAATGCAAATTATTATTGTTATTAATAAAATTGTTACATTATTCTTAAAATTATATGGAGGGATTTATTATCGAAAATAAAATTGTTACAACATATTAAATAGCAATGAACTCTACATCTCTCCCACATTTGTAGGAAGTATCAATAGGACAAGGCGTAGATGGTTACTTCTGAAAGTACAATATATGCTCAATTAAGCTAAAAGATGTCTTTCAGCAAAGTATTGGCTGCAAAATACCTTCCAGAACTAATTTCCCTTGCAACAACATTGCGGTTTACTTGAGCTGGTTTGCATCAGAAGTAGCTGCACATCCTGTTCTAACGATGATCCCTACGAAATTGAACAAAATATCGACCTCACAAGTATTTAATATTACACAGTTCAAATTCCGAACACGTTAAGAGCTTTAAGAAATATTTTTCTAATTGTTATGCCTGTTTTCGGTGTAAGTAATTCGCTGTTTAGGTGCAAAGACCTTTTATCTATACGATTCTACTGTTATAAATTTTTTACTACTTATCTTTTGTTATTTTGTGTTCTAAATAACTACCTACGCCAACCTTAGTTTTCTTTATATTGTTGTGTTTCACATTTTATTACTATAGTTTTGCTTGCAATAATCTTCATTTAGTAATTTCTAAAAAGTAGTGTAAATTTACTAAATCACTTTCCTGCTAAGATTTCTATCATTTACATATCTAAGCATTTGAATTATTTCCCCCACTGTAGAATCTTTCACAGTCTTGTCTATTACTTACTTCGAGTATAAATTGAGTATCGAGTAAGACACGACACATTCTCTACAACACTCTTTTCCTTTTACCTTCTGTTTCTTTGTTATTTATCAATATAACAACTGTAAATTATTCCTTCTCAGTTGACGTCATAAGTAAACTATTCCAATCAATTTTCGAGTTTTGCAAGCAGGCTTTGATCTTTCTAGCAGCATGTCCCATTTCCAAAATCATCCAATAAATTAATACTGCTTGTAGTGACCACAATCTTTCCTACAGATCAAATTAGTCATTGCCAGTTTCTCTTTCATTATAACCTTCATTTTCCAATACATTATGTTTATTGAATATTTTCAAGAGGTGTATAATATGCTGATAGTTCTAAACTGATATTTTTCAGCACCTATCATGTTGCTCCTTTGAAAATCGTATTAATTAAGAGTAGTGTATTTATGGCGTAATCACCGCCTCATTTCCTCCAGAATCCCTCATTTCCTCACTCATCTGGACCAAAAAGTTTTCTTCGACTAACCATTTTTCATCTTTCGAGATAAATATATCTTAAATTTTTTATCTTTCGAGATAAATGAGCATCCACATTTCCTCCCACGTGATAAACCTATTTTAAGATTTTTACTGCTAACATTCTGGACCAAAAGTTTTCTTCGACTAGCCATTTTTTTATCTTTCGAGATAAACCTACCTTGTTTGGTATCAATTAATATTAGATTTTTCTCAGCTACCCAAATCTCTAAGAATTTTTAGATATCATCACCCCCAAGGAGCTACCCCAATTTTAAGATTTCTTACCTGTAGCGACTTTTGAGCGTTCTTATAAAATTTTTTTAGTCATGCGATACATCTTGTTAGCTTAGAATTTTATGCACATCCCGAATCTGCAAACAGATTTGAAATCGGACCACGCCCTGCAAAGTTATACTTTAAGCTCTTTTGCTCGTATATATTTAACTCCATTTTTTAAAACCTTTTTACGCCCTGCAAAGTTATACTTTAAGCTCTTTTGCTCGTATATATTTAACTCCATTTTTTAAAACCTTTTTCGCTACCCAAGGTATATGCTTTAACCAACACAAAAATTAAGAACACAAAAGTTTAATAATTTATTTATCCAATTTACAGTTTAATAAACTATTACAATTTTTACAAAGTATAGCATTATTTCCTGTGCGTAGCCGAAAGTTTAACCTGTAACAAAAAAGAGATTAATGTAAAAAAAGAGGAGACGTGTTTTCAGTCAATAAGACATATTGTCGTTAACAATATGTTTTACCGTCCAGCGACACCACGTGGAGGTAAACACATGCCGCCGGGAACAAAGGAAATTTTAAGGATGGGGAGGGTAGATATGCTTATAACTAACTTATATACTATATATACATAATAAAATATAAACAACTATCTAATATCCTTATGCCCCCATGCATAGGTTGATATGCTTCCGGGGATGACATAACGCTTGTCATCTGCGCCCGATAAACTGATTTTATTAATAAGCTGTGTATAAAGTTGGTGTTTCTTACTCCGGATTGATACCATCGTATTCATGAGGGCATCTCTATTATTAATAACAACATCCCTAAAACTATCTACACTAATCCCCGCCACCACATTACGACTAACACCCTTAATTTTCTTAACAATGTCTTTCTCACTAATAATGCAGTAGGACTTAGCCCTACTACCTACAAATTCCAACACCAAATCCCCACAAAACTCGTCTTTAAATTTCCCCACAACTTTTTTTGTTCACACGCGGTATATTGTACTTATTGTTTGGAGGGTAATCACTTGTATCAAAATGCTCAATGTTTGCACTAATGTCACTATACAAGTCTTCAGTTTGCACACTATACACTAAGGAGTCTGTATCTGTATAAAGCAGGGACAATCTGGGACCATACAGAGGAACCATAGTACTGTAGTGAAAGTCGTACATTAGCGTTTTGGACAGATCTAAAATTGACAATCCTGCATAAATCGGCTTGTCGTACTTCACTTTTACACGATTCATCTGTATAATCGCCAGATTTTCCCCCCAACACTAAGCAACTGTTAAAGTTTGGTCGAGCAATTAGCTTGTTCGCGCACAACCATTTACCAGAAGCATCCCACCGGGTCACGATTTTCACATCTACACGTTTGTCCACGTTCTCCATAGTCTTCCCAACACCGCATTATTCATTAATTTATAAAAGTCTTTCTCAAATGCGTTTTTCGCCGACATCCTCAACCCGGTGTTAAGGTCGATATACGCCTTCAACCATGGAGACTGAGTAAACTCTAAAACCCGGTGGATTGCTTTTAGTTTTAGACCGTATCGCATACACTGTTGCAAATTCCGATAATGAATAATATAGTTTTTCTTTTCCGACAGAGTTGCTAACAATTTAGCTGTCTTTGATTTGGGTGATGGAGGTACCATGTTTTCAGGACAGAAGGGTAGATCGTTGTGGGAATGGTGTAGATGTTCGGGGTACTCCAGATCAACTTCTAGAATATAACCTTTCTCGTTGGTTTCAGGTATATTCAAAATTAGTTCTTTTAGGAGAGCAATCTTTCTAGCATCCATCCATCTAAAATCACCAATGGGTAGGTGCTGTCTCATTGCCCACCCATAAAGATTATTAGCATCCAGATATGCTAGGTACTTGGATGGCTCGTCAGGGTTGTAATTCCCCATATACCTATTATTCGCTCTAGCATATCGTTGACTGCATTGAGTCAAGCCTCCCCTGATTCCGGCCTTAATAAAATTATGCATGCTAATATCCATCAACAGCTCCAGTTTTACACCAGTATGTTAAGCATCGCATCCCAGCTCAAACTTGGAGCTGTCAGGTACTGGCATGGATCCAGATCATACGTCTGCTTGCATACAGAGCGGAAGTTTTCAAAAATATCTGCAAGTAGTAGCACATCGGTTTTCAGGTATAAATCGCTATACTCCCCAAGCGTGCAAATGCCAAACGTATTCCACACCTTCCGTGCGTGCTCGTAGTCCGCATCGCTGATATCCGTAGATGTTAAATTATTAAAAAAGGTTTCTTTCGGTGGTAATGATGTCTCGTTCAGTACTACAGCATCGGTGATATAGTTGTATGGAAAAACGCCTTTCCGCGTCAACAACCCAAACTCTTGCTCATCGGGGTAGTATTTGCGAGTTTCCACAAACTGGGTAGTATCAAGATTCTGACTCAACTTGTCCAACGATGAAGCCATGAATCTTAACGAGTCTATAAACCTGAGCTGTACCGCTGTATTGTCAGATCCTTCAGGCTCACCATCACACCTCTGGTTGTTCACCATATAACCTCACATTTTTAGTGAACGATACGAAGCGTTCCTTATTATTAGGGATTACAGTGATCCTCTCTTTATCATACCCCAACTCCTTCACAATAAAATGGCTATCGTACCCGCCTAAATTGTGAAATACAACAGGATGAAATGAGATACCCTGTACTTTATATTGCATTGCGGGTGTGCAGCGGAGCGAAAGCGACCAGTCAAGTGGTCGTGATCCTAACTCTTTCACTCCCAAGAGGCTTTTTACAAATTCCGCAATCCACTGTCATATGAAACAACAACTCATCTAGGGGTTCCATTGGAAGCATGGGGGTGTTTGTTTTTAAAATTTCACCCAGTCGTCGAGCTTCTTCTTCCATCTTCTCCATAAACACTTTGGCAGCTTCAGGCCCCCTGTACAGCTCAAACTTGTTAAACGAGTCATCGTATGAACATTTTATGTAGTATGCAAAGCTGTACGGCTTGTGTTCCTGGATGCTATTCGTGAACGAAGAAGATGTATCTGGAGTAGCAGTACTAATAGGTTTTAGCACCGACTCGAAATCAGCGTATATCACAAACGGTACGGTCATTTGTTTGTGAATATTAACAAATTCCAGCACACATTTAGCTGCAGTCGGCATTGTAGTCACAATATGGTTGCATTCGTGCTCTGTATGTCGGTGTAACTCCTCCTCCGAATGAAAGTATATCAGGCATCCATCGCATAACTGTTTGAATCCTGTGCGGGCAGATAGCTGAGTTTTAACCAACCCGCTTAAATTGTTGATCAAACAAAAAATGTTCCTTTCCGTCTTTCTGAACATATAACAAATTTACGTGCCGATCCCTCTTGCGTGCTGTAAAGTGAAGCGGTCCCACAATCGACTTGCCTTCTATACCAAAAACATTAATGCTTATAGCATTCTGCTCCTCGAACCGGGGTATGTCTTTTATGAGCATCGGGAACTGCAGTCCTGTCAAATTGAGAATGGTGCTGTAATGGGGGTAGCTACTGACCCTTTGCGGATCGTGAGCACCGGGGTACAATGCAGCCACAACACACCAGGCAAAGCATGCGTTGTCCTCATTTTGTATATTTATAACTGCTCTGGTGTTTCGAACCCATTTGGGGAGCTCGATGTACGAAGACCCACGCAAAGGGTTGTACTTGTTTACATTTATCTCCAAGTACAACGCCTGTTTCAGACTCCATCCTAAAACTTACAAATTAGAAAAAATCAATAATTGTAGAAACTAACCAGAATCACGCTCCTGGAACTCCTCAGACTTTGCCGACATTACCTCCATAAAGGAATTGTAGATCTCCCCAAGGTTACTGGAGGAGGTGACCACAACATTTCGAGTGTTAAAAGATTTAACATCTTCAACACTGTCCATCTTGGTGTAACCACCAAACACCTCCAAGTTCACCTTGAGGGATAGGTGATCTTTTAATTTCTCACCAACTAATTCGATGAACCTCTCTTTCTGCTGACGCAAAAATTCTGAGATGTCTAGAAATAATTAGGTTAAACACTCATTCAATGTTTTGAAAGTATACATACCACTAGTATTAGCATTTTTAATTCTGTATGTAGCTACTCTTGTTTTAAAAGCGGTGGCTACAACCTCTACACCTCCATCCAAGACACGACTTGTATTAGTCTTGTGAGTGTTGGAGCGCTGGTGGGCTGCCATGTTAGCCACATCCACACCACACTCTTCACATCTTCGCGACTTCTTGGGGGCAGGTTCCTCAACTGTTGGTGCAGCAGGTCGCTTGACCCCGGATGGACCTGCAACGGGGACAACCACACCATGCTTGGCATCCTTGTGCCGTTTCAAGTTGTCCCTCCGCGAGAAGGATGCCGGGCACACATCGCAGGTAAACAAGCCGGGCTTCTCATTTGATACCAACTCATGCTGCTGGAGCTGGTGGCGTTTTAAATTATCGCTTCTCGAGAAGGAAGCCCGCAGACGTTGCAGACAAAGGAAGCCATTTTCTATAAAGAAATTAAAACTGGTCAAAGACTTTTAACAGTTGTAACTAGTCAAAGACTAAACAGAAACTGAATATATATTGCCTCGTACCATGCTTTTATACCCTGTTGGTATAATTAGCTAGTTTACTTTTAAAAACCCAGCGTCGTTTAACCTTGAGTAACATTCCAAACCAGTCTATTCACGTCGGTAAAATCAATTAGCTTCTTGCTTACGCACTACATGTATAATTATCCGAGAACAATTTACGCATGCGCAACAACAACCCTGAAACATTTAAAAGGATGCTATGCAGATCATCCTTCTCAGTCATCTCAGTGAAATCAGTGCAAAGCAATGGAGTCTGCAGGTGTTAATGATGCACAAGTTTCGTATACCGAAAATCTGATTAATAAGTTTACGTATAGTTTAAGTGAATTGGGTGAACACCCTCATAATGTGGAAATTGGGTTTGTTATAAACCAGAGAATAAAACCCGTATTACGATTGGTGTGTAGCAAGAAATATTGTGGTCGCCATGTTCTGGAATTGACATACGAAAATTGGTTAGCATTTACAAATTTTCAAGTGGAATTTCAAATCAATGTATTTTCTCGTGACGTGCTAAACACTCGATTAAATGGTGCACTCGAAACGGAAGATCTACACATACAACTAGGAGGTTCGTTCTTTATCACTCTGTCACCAGTGTCTGGATCAACCGAGAACGAAACGTTCCAGTTAAAAATAATAATGGGTAATAGCTCGATAGTTATAAACGAATTGGAGTGCCGTAAACTATTCCATATGCGAGAGTTGTTTGAGTATCAACTTAAGCAGTTGGAAAGTCGTGACTTCCCAGCATTATACAGCGAATTAGTAGGGTTTGTTGCTAATTCTAATTTAAATGATTGTGATCGGTTTAATACTCTGACTGAAGGGAGAAACGAATTAAAATCTTGATTGAAGGCGAAGTTCGAATTGGCAATATTTTATTCTACAACGAATTGAATCAGAGCGCACTAAATGCATTGGAGCTGGTTATATGTTTTCCGGATATATTTGTGCAAGATGTGATGCGTACGAGAACATTAGTGGAAATGTTTAGACGTTTAAATTTGTCGGAATCTGAAGATTCTGGTTATGGTGATAACTAGAAAGAGTATTTTATAAAAGACGGCTCAAGAGACATGGATATAAATGTATTGTTATTGTAAATATATTGTAAATTTTTTTGAAAAAAGTATAAATAGACTCGTTGTTGTTTATTTATTTAGTATAGTTTGAGATTTTTGAGTAAACACATGATTATCTGTTCTGGAGAGGGTTTAATCAACAGCGCTATAAACAGGTTACCGTTTGAGCTGCATATTCCAGGTTATCAGTACTGCGGTCCTGGTACAAAGTTGGATGAACGCTTAGCAAGAGGTGATCCTGGAATAAACGAATTAGATAAATTGTGTAAAGACCACGACATTGCATACTCCAAGTACCCCGACGATCTTCCAGCCAGACACCGAGCAGATAAAATTTTAGAAGAAGAAGCCTGGGGGAGAGTTAAGTCTAAAAACGCAAAGTTTGGGGAAAGAGCCGCAGCTTGGTTTGTGACAAACGCTATGAAAGCGAAGAGAAAATGGGTATGGGTTTAAAGAAGAAAATAAGTTTTAAAGGTGGATTTTTGAAGAAAATACGATCCGCAATAGACCGAGTTGGTTCCGACAACTTGAAAAAGCTGTTAGATGTTGGTATTCTAATTGGTAAAAAAATCATAAAAGGAGCCGGTGGGAGAAACAAAATTAAAGTCCCACGTATTATACCCGTTCCACAGAAAGGAGGTTTTCTACCATTGATTCCGATATTCGCTGGACTAAGTGCTCTAGGGAGCACTAACAGGTGGTGCTGCGGGGATAGCTAAAGCAGTAAATGATGTCAAGACAGCCAACGAACAGCTTAAGGAGAGCGAACGACACAACAGATCTATGGAGGCCATTACCGTTGGGAAAAAAGGAAATGGAATGTTTCTAAAACCATACAAAAAAGGCACAGCATTATTCTTGAAACCGTACAAACAGGGGCGTGGCATTTGTAAAAAGTATCAAAAACTAAGCAAGTTACCTCGAAGAGCTCTTACCGATGTAGATATAAGGAAACACGCATCTAACATTCCTCATTTTCGTGGTGTCTTTTCTAGAGATCAGTTACAGAAGATTACACAGCGTGTCAACGAATCGGGAGTGATTAATTTGGATACCACCAAAGGTTCGGGTACACATTGGGTGGGGTACCGAAAACGTGGAAATAGCGTGTATTACTACGATTCGTTTGGAGACTTGAGACCGCCGGAAGAAGTAAAGAGATATTTTCGAGGTTGTAAAATTTACTACAACAGTGTACCGGAGCAGACTTACAACACATACAATTGTGGACATTTAGTGTTAAAGTTTCTTAGTGACAATGGCTAAAACAGTGAGCGTGTTCGGGTATGGTAATGTCATATCGACAGGATCCATTTACCCACCAATTAAATTGAAACAAGACGGTGAATATGCTTTGGGTCTGGTGGGATTGTACACTTGTAACACTGTGCAAAACATACACCTGGAAACAACATATTATACTTTAACGATCCAGAGCATCGCAGAATAACCATTGAACCCGGATCATACGAATTAGAAGAAATAAATGCATATATACAGGACGTCTTCAAAAAATGGTTCAGTCAGAAGCCGGACATCAACGAGAACATTGAAAAATATTTTAAACTGAGTGCCAACAATAATACATTAAAGTGTTCTATACGAAGCAGTATACCGATTGATTTTGGGGCAAACCGTAAAACAATATTGGAAGCATCTTGGGGTTTACCAACCGCAAATTGGCTGCAGATACCGTACATATCGCTAATCAGCAAGTGAACATAATATCGGTCTCAAACATTTTTGTGAAACCAATATCACCAGCGGATCATTCAGAAACAATTTTCTTACGCACAGCATATTCGAATTCAGTCTATCTGTACCACCCGGGTATAATCTGGAAAAGGAACCTAACCACTCATATATTATCCGCTGAGCGTGACAGAAATTGATAATATTACAATCAGACTAGTCGATCATTTGGGTGAATTGGTAAACTTTTCACCGGAAACATACACCTGTGTGAGACTGGAAATAAAAAGTAGCTGAAAATGCCTATCGATTTTGTATATAAAGCATGCTACAACACCCCCAGACGATTAGAAGTGAATACGACGTCAAAGCGTCAAGTTGTTGAGAGACTTACAGCAGAAGAAATACGTTTCTTAAAATCTTTGGGATTAAAAGTTATAAATGATGGGAGGCAGAAGTAAACGCAGCTTAGATCTCCACGGTGATGAAAACGTTAAACTTGGAAGGCTTAAGTATGAGGACGTGCCCAAATTGGATGTGTTTGGAGGTTATAAATTAGACGAGACCATAATAAAGGAAGATTATTATACATATCTTCCCTTTACATTGAATGCAGAAAACAACGATCGAATTTCAATTGAAATCCAGAGCAGTGATAACATCACATACCCTCATGAAAGTTTTATATTTATAAAGGGTACCTATAAGCCTACGGAAGCATTAAGGAAGCGTCAACAACTGGAGACCCGATTAGAGCAGCAGAACCAGACCCTAAAGCTTACGAATTTACTAGAAATGCACCATATTTTCTGTTTGAGGAAATTCAATACAAATTGGGTAATAATCAAATAATAGATGTCTGTCGAATCCTGGAATTACAAGAACTATTAAAGGTTTAGTATCCATGGAAGAATCAGAAACAAAATCTATTACACATACCGGGTGGAAACCCGATACCATATTCCAAGATGGACGGTTTAGTTGTGCTATACCGCTAAAACCATTTTGGGTTTTTGAAGATTACAAGAAAACTATCGTCAACATGCCTCAAGAGCTGATTTTAATCAGATCCAAGTCGGACGTAAATTGCTACAAGTCGATTGGAAATACAGTAACGTTTAAAATACAACGTATTTCATGGGAGGTCCGCATATAACATTAAGCGACTTTGCCAAGGCGTCGCTGCTTTCGGAAATGCAAAATCAATCATCTATAATGGTTGCATTCAGAAAATGGGAACTACACGAATTACCGTCTCTAACACAATCAAAGTCGCAAGTATGGAGAATTAAAGTATCGAATGAAACAGAGAAGGCTCGGTGGATATTACTGGCGCTGCAAAATGGAAAATATGATAAGAAAGAAGAAAATGCTACAAGCTTTACGAATGCCAATATAACCAATGTCAAAGTGTTTTAAACTCTCAGATGTTCCCTCAAGGTCGATTAAATTTGGACTTCGAGCAGAATGACTACTTGCCAGCGTACCTGTCTTATGCATCTTTTATGGAAAATACTACCCGAACAAATCGTCAAATAAATGTTTAATGGACTACAACAGGTTTAAGGAATCACCTGTCTTTGTAATCGAACTGTCGTCATCAATTTGAAAGCATCAAGGATGCAACGGTTGATGTAAGAATGGAATTAGAAGCTTCAAGAAATTTTGAACCGTCGATGAAGGCTTATGCTTTAATTATACATGACTCTATGTTTGAATATAATCCGTTTACGGAAATTGTTAATAGATTTATTCACAATTAAATATTTTGTATATATATTTTAATAAAATTGTATAAAATCTATGTTGTTTTAATATTAATAAGATTTTTTGGTGATCCAAGACAGTTTCTCACGTACTCCGGTGTACACCTAAGCACACCTGTGCCCATGCGCACCCTGCGCGTGCACACCCTGCCCATGCGCACCCTGCGCGCGCACCCTGCCCATGCGCACCTGCGCGTGCACACCCTGCCCATGCTGGTATATAAGGAATATTATTTTCAATTTGAATCAGTTTAAACTTATATTTGAAAGATGTACACCAAGGAATCTTTAGAAAGCAGTTAGTGAAATACAAAAGGGTATTAGTGTTAACTCTGCAAGTAGGTTATATGGTATACCCAGAAGAACGTTAAGCAGGCATTTGGATCACCGTAAACCTCAAAAGAAGAATGGTGCTCCTAGGTCGGAAAATGTGAGAGACACGGGTGATGCTATACAAGAAGTTAAAATACCTATACAGAATTATGATAACTTTGCTATTGCTAGTGCAAGAGAGGATGGTAAACATGGTTCATTGTTCCCGTCTAACATACGAGCTATATTCGTGGGACCATCGAGTTGTGGGAAGACCAACGCTTTAATATCTCTGATCTTGCACGAGAACGGTCTTAGATTTCAAAATGTCTATGTATTTTCGAAAAGTTTATATCAACCGAAATACGAATTGTTAAGAAACGTTTTACACCATTAAAAGAAGAAATTGTTTACCATGAGTTTGAAAATTGCGATGATTTGATCGAACCCGGAGATACCAAAGAAGATTCAATTATGGTTTTCGATGATATACCTGCAAACGAGCAAAGTAAAATCACTCAATTTTTCTCGTTCGGCCGACATAAATCAATAGATTCGTTCTATCTATGTCAAACTTACGCTAGTGCCTTAAAACATAGACTCAGAGATAACGCCAATGTAATCGCATTATGGAAACAGGATGATACAAACCTTCGCCATATCTTTTCGGATCATATAAGTGGTGACATGACATATCCGAAATTTAAAGAAATGTGTTTACAGTGTTGGGGTGACTCAAAACATAATTTTATAACTGTTGTGAAAGATTTTGATTTGGATAAGGGCGGTATCGGAGGAATTTCGACGAGTATATAAATATTTGACATTATTCAAAACCGCTAGTTCTCATCCAAAGTTTCATGATGACGGACGTTAACAATTTTATTGCGAATAAACGCAGTCTTCATCTTATGCAGGATGCTGTACGAAAAAGTTTGTAGCGTACAAAAGGAGACGCTACATCTCAGCAAAAATTCAAAGAGATGCACAAACAATTGATTGATCCCTTGGAAATAACCGCTTCCAAGTTGCAATCGATCACCGAAAAAATTCCCACACCTACAACAAAGGTTAAAGTTGAAAACATGGACGTACCTATAAAGAAAATTAAACAACTCGTTCCAGAAGAACCGTTCCATCTTTACTATGCGGATGTGTTAGCTAGAGACGAGGACGAAAATATTGACAAATCAATTTATGGAGTAAAGTATAATGCGGAAACCGATACATGGAGTTTGTGGAAAAGTGTATTGGTAATTAACCCGAAACTAGCGATATAACATTAAATAATGTGATATATCCAGGTACGAATGGTTTATACAACCTGCTGGTTTACAAAGACATCAGCCCCGAAGATGGCGATTTCAATTTGCATGAAGATTTGCCGAATTACTTGGAAATGATCAAATCTGCGTCGATTTTGAGAAGAAAGTTTAACCCATTTGCGGTGCACGATTTAAGCGGGTTCCCAACAAATAACAAAAAGTTTAACAAATATGTGCAAAAATATCTCACCGAATTTCGGAGGAATCCTGAAAGAAAACAGCCAAAGAGAAGAAAACAGTCAAGGGAGCGGGTTTAGGCTTTTCTAATCGGTTTTACAAAGTTTAAATTCAAAGCCGGTGCAATATGTCTACTGGAATAATGTACATGAACTTGTAGATCGGCTGAGATTGTTGAACGCATCCAACCGAGCTGGAAATACAAGCGAGGAAAACATTAACGAGATGGTGTCCATAATAGAAGAGTTGAGAGAAGAAGGTATAATACAGTGAGCTCAGTAAATAATTACACAGTTTTAAAATGCCTATCGACCGCTTCGGACGTTCAGAGCGTAAAGATGCTGATATTCGGCGCGGTCCTCCAGGTCGAGGATTTGTGCTAACGTTGGATGGTGATGGGTACGATATGCAGCAAAGAAGGTTAGTGAATTCATCAGACCCGAAAGAAGATGGTGATTGTGTTAATCAGAGGAGTACTATAGTATTCAAGTCTGGAGAAGAAACAATTAGTTTTCGTAAAAGAAGGCTAGTGGATGTAATGGATCCTAAAGAAGATAGTGATTGTGTTAATAAGAAATCTGTAATCAAGCTCGTGAATCAAGCCTTTACATACTGTCTAAAAAGTTCTGATGATATACAGCGTAAAGATAAAGCCTTCAATGCAAGAAACCAGCGTATCGCAATGCTTGCTCAACCAGTTGAGCCATCTGATGCAGTTAATAAACAGTATGTAAATGAAAAATTGGATAAGCTTGTATCTGACTTTAAAACGTTTATACAGTTTTTTATTAATTTGACTGCAACTTCCGAGACAAATGAGAAGGAGCTCGGTCTTGCAATAGCATCAATTTACGAAGCGTCACCAGCAGCTATAAAAAACAAATACTACAAACCAAAGCTTCAGTTTATGTCAAAGGTGCAATTGGATAAAGATAACCCTATTAGTTTAGCAACAGTGTTAAGCAAAAATGAGTAAAGAAATCATCGTTAAGGAATTATTTAAACCTGCAAGAAAAAATTTTCAGCGTCGTCATACAAATCTGAAACATGTGAAACGTGATCTTATCCAATCGGACTTGTGCGAAATGCAGCCTTACTCGCGTGTGAACAATGGGTACAAATATATTATAATAGCAGTGGACTGTTTCACAAAATATGCTTTAGCTGAACCTTTAAAAATAAAACTGGATCAGAAGTCACAAATGCTATGAAAAATATTGGACAAAATGCTGCAAGGAGAAAATAACGTAAAATCAATCTACAAACGGATTTTGGGAAAGAGTACTACAACCGCTGTTTTAAAAATCTTATGCAAAAATATAAGATAAACCATTACTCTACGTATTCCGCAATCAAAGCTGGTATGGTTGAGCGGTTGATTAGAACAATCAAAAACAAATTGTACAGAAGATTTTACTTGCAAGGCAGTCATAAATGGGTGAATATTTTGCCTAAGGTTATGGAAGAATACAATAATACACCGCATCGGGCTATTAACATGACACCTATGGAGGCAGAAGAACATCCGGAAAGAATAAAACTTTACACCGCTAACAGCGTTTCTAAAAGTCGCAAGAAGTTGTATAAGGTTGGAGACATTGTGCGTATATCAAAATATAAAGCAGTATTCGATCGAGGATTTCACCCAAACTGGAGTACAGAACTATTCAAAATTGTTAAAGTACAAAAACGAGACCGACAACCTATCTGCTACAAGATTTGGAAGGTCGGCCAATTCTAGGTGCTTTTACGGTGATGAAATTCAGCTCACAGCAGCACCCGACACGTACTTAGTGGAAAAAGTTTTACGGAAACGGAAGCACGGGCGCGAATTATTAGTGTCGTGGTTGGGGATGGTAAAAGTTGGATTAAGAAAACAGACTTGCTTTAGTATCATCCAGATAATTACCTGGATGAAAAAATCATAAAAGGAGGGAGTAAAGTCCCTTAACTGGATATACGGGAGATTTGCTTAGAACCCCATTCCCATCTGTTATTTGAAGCAGGAAGCATGTGTTTCATAATCGATTTACAAGGATATCAATACAAAACTAGTGATTTCTATTGCAAGGAGATTGCCATTTTGGATGTAGCGAATAATATAATATGGCATGAGATACTGGACATGGCTGTGGAGTATAACACCCTAAGTGATGATTTCAAAAAGCAAGTTCAGTGGTTAAAGCAAAGAATCCATGGGCTTAGCTGGGATGGACAGTCCACAAGTGGATATACAAATGTAGGCGATTTGCTGAAAGAAGTCATACCACCCAATGCTACAATCTATGTTAAAGGCGAACAGAAAAGGCAGTTACTCTCAAAATATTTATCAAACAACATTTTAAACATGGAAAGTGTTTTCTCACTTCCAAAGCTCAAAGAATTAAGAAGATTCGGTAATAGGTACAATCACTGTTTAAACCATTGTTTGAATAATTTAAGCTGTTCTAAAGAAAACGTATTGTTATTGAGGTCTTTTTGTTTAATGTATTAAATTTTAATAAAATATTTTGTCAGAATTGTTTTTATTCTAGCAAAAGCATACCTTTAAAATTTGGAAAAGTATATCTGTAAAACAGCGCATTACTTTGGAAAAATTAATGTTTTAAAATACAAATAAGAACCAATAACAGAATACATAATAATTGGTGTTTGCAAATAAATTCAGTTCTACTTTAATAATATTTTAATAATACTTACCTTAAACCTTCAAAACTTTCCACAAAAGAACTACACGAAACGATTGTTTAAAATTTCGAGGGCTTTACACAAAGCGTGTGAAACTAATAGAATTTTTCTAATTACACCGCGTTATATACGTTTGAAATCCGTTAATTATACTACTAAATGAGGTTTGTATTTTCCCCAATCGAGGCCAAAATAGAGCGCTCATTGTATGATTAATAAACCCGGGAATTTTCTAATGGGTGGCATTGAGCATATCTATTGTATTTTCAAATCACATAGCTGCTAATTAATAAAAGAAAGGCTACTTTCACTTTACGTAACATAATTGTAAAGCAATTAGTTTGTCCTCAAGTTGTAGCACGCATTTTCAATTACGAATGCATTCTTCTTTCATTACAGGAGAAATTCCATAGATTTCATACCAGCAAAATGCGCTTTCTTTTAGATATTTAAAACACATTACATTGGACATCAAAAGTCGACCTTGCCATTTCTACATTATTGTTAAGCATGCATTGGAATTTTTGGATGCGGTAATTTCTTGTTTAAAGTAACTTAGTTAAATAAAGTGTAATTTAAAATTCATAAATGATTGTATAGTCAGTTATTGCAATTGAAAACACATTCAGGGAATAATTTATTTGCTCTATATATTTTACAGTAGCGTTTCCGAACAAAACTTTCTGCTTTTAATTAAATTTCCTTTGTTCCCGGCGGCATGTGTTTACCTCCACGTGGTGTCGCTGGACGGTAAAACATATTGTTAACGACAATATGTCTTATTGACTGAAAACACGTCTCCTCTTTTTACATTAATCTCTTTTGTTACACGTCTATTTTAAACAACCCATTAATCTTTTTGTTACAGATTAAACTTTCGGCTACACACAGGAAATAATGCTATACTTTGTAAAAATTGTAATAGTTTATTAAACTGTAAATTGGATAAATAAATTATTAAACTTTTGTGTTCTTAATTTTTGTGTTGGTTAAAGCATATACCTTGGGTAGCGAAAAGGTTTTAAAAATGGAGTTAAATATATACGAGCAAAAGAGCTTAAAGTATAACTTTGCAGGGCGTAAAAAGGTTTTAAAAAATGGAGTTAAATATATACGAGCAAAAGAGCTTAAAGTATAACTTTGCAGGGCGTGGTCCGATTTCAAATCTGTTTGCAGATTCGAATTCTGCATAAAATTCTAAGCTAACAAGATGTATCGCATGACTAAAAAAATTTTATAAGAACGCTCAAAAGTCGCTACAGGTAAGAAATCTTAAAATTGGGGTAGCTCCCTTGGGGGTGATGATATCTGAAAAAATTCTTAGAGATTTGGGTAGCTGAGAAAAATCTAATATTAATTGATACCAAACAAGGTAGGTTTATCTCGAAAGATAAAAAAAATGGCTAGTCGAAGAAAACTTTTTGGTCCAGAATGTTAGCAGTAAAAAATCTTAAAAATAGGTTTATCACGTGGGAGGAAATGTGGATGCTCATTTATCTCGAAAGATAAAAAATTTAAGATATATTTATCTCGAAAGATGAAAAATGGTTAGTCGAAGAAAACTTTTTGGTCCAGATGAGTGAGGAAATGAGGGATTCTGGAGGAAATGAGGCGGTGATTACGCCATAAATACACTACTATTAAGCTAAACAACTCAACAACATCTTTTACATGCTATGGGCATTACCGTTTGTACTTTATCTATCGATACACCATCCTCAAATATCATACACATCCCTCAAATTCAGATCACGAAATACTATTTCTTATGTGTTGTTCAGTCTGAAATTGTTCTAGTGGACCTTTTTCTCCAAAGCCCTTCAATCTAAGTACAACATCTTCTTCTACGTGCTTTTATATTCCACAAAGCAATGATCTAGCTTTCTTAAAATTGTTTATAATATCATGCTTTGTGTTACGCGTTAAAAAGCGTTTAACGTTATTTTGTAAATAATTATGTTATAAAGAGATTTTAGTCGTTAATACACATAGATGTGTAAAATAGTTTTTAGGGTATTTACGCATATTGCTATGGTCTAGATGTTCGCAGCAATGTTGAGGAGAAATAGCTAGCTATTATTATGTAATTTGGCGTTGAGACGTTTCTCGCGGTTTGGGAACCCACACGTTGTTTTCCAGACCAATCAGAACGTGCAACGTATTAGGGGTTGTGGGAACAGTGTTGAAACCGCAGCCATGTTGGCGTTCTGAACAGGGCTGGTGTGCGTGCTTTATAAAAAAATGTATTGGAGTTTACCTGTCAATTCCTACTTGATCCATTACTTTTTATGTGGGCCTTGTTCCAGTATTTATTGTAGGGAACAACTAACGACTGCCCTGCAAGAACCTACATATAGAACCGGTGTTGAAAGAATCCACGACGACCAAACGAAGATCAAAAACAATAACAGCATCAGTTAAGAGTTAAGCAAATTATTAATTAATTTACAATGATAAATATAACAAGTAAATGACCTATTGCTTGTCAAAAATTTGCGGTAATATAATACGCCCTCTCTGTGGCAAGTGCTGATAACTTATACCTTTTATGACTACAACAAGTGCTAAATTAATCTCCAGTTTACTAAATATTGCTTTTACTCTTTCGCACCTCTAATAAAAATTTCTTTTGCTATTTTGGATTTCTTGATTATTATACTTTTTAATTCCATATGTATCTTTGCCCTTTGTTATATAAACACATTTGTATATCTTCTTTTTTCATCAATATAACAAGTCTTTGCCCTGTACTTTAATAATTCGAAAATTTTTCTGAAATTAATGAGAGATCCTACCCATACCAGTGTCAATTATGAACCAAACCAAAATTGTTGTCTATCATCAATAAAAGATTTCAACAGCTCCTGCAGCTTTATGTGACCGCAAACTCATTTACCAATAGCTGTCTGTTTTTAAAAAGCAATCACAAGTGATGTACCTGTTTAGTACACAACGAATTCGTATGAATGTGGTTTGTTGAATTTAGTACTTTCTTTTTTCTATACAGGCGACCTAATGCACCAAATACACCATGAGATAGACGTTTGATTCATTTTATACAATCATTTGCCTAAACACTTCCAGTTTCCTATATTTTCTTTTATAACTCAGAAAGCTGCCCACTTTCGTATCAAACTTTAGTAGTTAGTAAGAAGTTTTGAGAAAACGACAAAAACCTCAAATAACCTGAAATAGTCTTATAATAATATTACGTATTTATATCAGCAACACAATAAATAATTAACTCAACCAAATGTCACTTCAATTAGGTTCTGAACGAACCTATTTCTCTTGAAAATAGATCTCATACGTATTAAAAACTCCTACATTTTATAGCTTCGTATGACAAGCGTCTTAAATTTCATTTTGTTTGGAACACTTTGAAAACATCTTATTAAGAATTTGCGCAACTTCTAACGTTCGGATATCAAAAATCAAATCACATCCTTGAACAATTGAATAAAAATTGACCTATGCGAAATAGTAATAAATCACTTCACAACTCTAGCCTATGTTCAATAATTTCAACTTGAACCGCCCATTTAAAAAAAATAATTCTATTTCGGTCGGAAATATGGTAAATCTACCTTCTCGATTGATCTTACGTGTTCCGTATCTTTATAGTAAACTCTCGCTACAACCACACGATGAGTGGCCGTAATTTCACTTCTAAAGTAGGAAACACATAAATGAAATATGCGATTTGCACATCAATCACAACTTTAATAAACATAAACTCATACAAAATAATTCATAGATTGCAATTATAATAAAATCATTGGCAAAACATCAAAGAACGACGATAAGACCTGCACCAACCAAGCAGCCCTTAAAATCTAACATCGGCACCATAGAACCCCCGATTTCAATTTTAGTTCCTACTCCTTTCTACAATTGCTAAGTTCAAGCTCTTGGTGCCTCAGCGGCCCAACCCCTGGAAACTCGTCAGTGGGCGGGTGTCTGATCGTTCCAGGAGCGTCTTTGTGTTATTATTGTAGTCTCGTTGTAATACTTGTTAGGTTACGTGTTGTCATTTTGTCGCTCGAGCGATTTGTGTGTGTGTGTGTTTTGTGTGTATTAGTTTTGTTTTGGTGTTTGTTGTTTATTTGTTTGATTGTTTGTTAGTTAGTTAGTTAGGGTCTTTGTCTTTTATGTCTTTCGTGTAGTGTTTTTGTCATGTATTGTGTGAGTTAATTTAGATGCGGGAAGAGGTCTTCATCCCACAGTATGTCTGTCATAGTTTGTCCATTGTTAAGTGCGTCTTGTATTAGTTTCCTTGTGTGGTGTGCGTTGTCGTGTGGGTCGCAGATATCCATGCAATTCAGCAGTAGATGTTTTGGAATTACCATCTCCCCGCATGTGCACGTGTCTGTGTCAGTTAATTGAAATCCGTGCTTGTATGTTGGATATGGTCCATGCCCAGTCATTTATTTTATTTATTTATTTATTTGTTCCAACGTTTCAGTAGTCTGCTACCTGAAATTCAAGCAGACCTGGCTTCCCCACAGAAAGTAACCATCATGTGTTATGTGTGTATGTGTGGGGGTGGTTGTGTGTATGTGTGTTGTGTGTGATGTTGGTCCATGTTACGTTCCCTCTAGGACCAGGACCATCGGCAGCCGGATATCCCAGTCGTCAAGGAAGAACACACAACGGACATTGCCTTGTCAGTCCGGACCATCGGCAGCCGGAAATCCAGATGTTGAAAAGGCAATGGAAGCGTGTGTTTAGGTGTGTGTGTTTGTGTGTGTGTGAGAGAGAGAGAGTTGTGTGTATGTGTGTTGTGTGTGATGTTGGTATCCGTGTTACGTTCCCCCTTTAGGACCAGGACCATCGGAAGCCGGATATCCCAATCTTCAAAAAGGAACGCTCGACGGATGATTGCCTTATCAGTTTGGACCATCGGCATTACATGTGATTTTCCAATGCTCCACCCGAGGGTACTACATTGGCCAGGAAGCGAGTTTTTTTTTTACCTGGAAAATTTTGAATTTTGCCGAACCCTTGCTGTTCCAAGCAAGGTAAGGGATCTTTAACGTGCATGACAACACTCACACACGGGACCTCCATTTTACCTCTCATCCGAACGAGGGTGTATTTTTGTGAAAAATGCTCGCCTAACATTTTTCAAGCGGACCGTGTCGGGATTCGAACCCGGGACCTTGGGCGTAGTAGTCACACACATACCACTACGCCACGGAGCCGCCCTTGGACCATCGGCAGCCGGAAATCCAGACGTTGAAAAAGCAATGTAAGTGTGTGAATGGTGCTTTGTGTTTGCACAGTGCATAAGAGGTGTTTTGTGTGTGTGTGTGTGTGTGTGTGTGTGTGTGTGTGTGTGTGTGTGTGTGAAGTGTGTTTGAAATGTTAATTTGTGTTTATGTTTGCCCAGGTTACTAATAGGTTGGATTGAATTAGTATAATTTTGTACATGTTTGAACTTATACTATTACATAAATAAAAAATTAGGTTCTTTCAGAGGAAAGGATTTGTTTGCTGAATTGTTTGCCTCGGGTATGTGTAAGTTCTTAAAATTTAGCGTTTGTTAAAAAGAAAAGAAATTCCCTATTCTACTACTTAAAATTAACTTATACTAGCACTTAAAATTAACTTATACTACTACTGTTGGTTATTATTTGTGAGAGACAGGGTTGCTAATATGTAGAAGCATGCAAATTCTACATATTAGGGGGATGGATCGTTTCAAAGTCGGGTTAATGGTTTGATCTTGTTGCTTCTGGTCGTCAAGAGCAGAGCTCTTGGAATTCTAGGAGATCGGTCTCCGGGGCAGAGCCTCGGTCCAAGGAGAGGTGGTACTTTTATGTCTCTGTCCGGGTAGTTTTATCCGTCAAGATAACGTTGGTGAATGAGTGCCGTGGTTTTTTATGTGAGTGCATTTAAGTGTGGAAAGAGGTTTTCGTTCCAAATCATCTGGTGTAGGGTCTTGTTTAATAATGTTTGTCTATGTGCGTAGAGGTACGGTTGTAAGTCATTACACTAGAATACTATATGTTCCGGTGTTCCTATTTCTCCGCACGTGCATATGTTGTTGTCAACTAAGTTCATGCGTTCTCTGTATGTTGGATAGGATCCGTGGCCAGTAAGGTAATAAATAAATCCCCGACTGGGCACCAGGTATTTGGATTTTAGGCGGTCTTTAATATTTGGGATCATTGCGTATACCCTTCTACTGATTGTGCTTTGATCCCATCTTGTCTGCCATTCTGCAAGTATGTAGTTCTTTATTTCCGTCTTTGTCGTGGGCAGTTGGTTTGTGTTTAAGATGCGTTGTAGTTGTTGGTTGTCATTGTGTGTAAGATTGTATATTGCAGCTCGCTGTTTCACTACTAGGTCCAAGGGCATAGTTCCCACCAGTACATGAAGTGCATCATGTGCGGTAGTCCCATAAGCCCCCGTCAGTCGCAGTAAAACACTTCGTTGTGTACTGTTAATTTTTTGTCTAGGTTTGATTGTGTTAAGGCGATGTCCCCACGCGCTCGCGGCGTATGATACCATAACACCGAGCACACTGTTGAGATATAACCTTACGCAATTAAGTGGTATCTTAGAAGTCTTTTGGGCCAGCGTTGCAATGTTCTGCATTGCAGAAGTTGCACTTGCACAGACGGTGTTTAGGTGTGCAGAGTAATTCTGTTTTTCGTCTAATGTTAAGCCCAGATATTTTGTGTTTTGTGTTCTACTTATATTTACACCATCTAGTTTGATGGTGGGGTCCCTTGCCAGGGTTCCTTTCATCACAAGGTATGCAGTTTTTTGTGGTGTTATGATCATTTTGTTGGTTTTGCACCAACTTTGTGTATGGGTAAGGGTGATGTTAGCTTTACGTTCGATTTCCCTTCTGGAATTGCCTTCAACCACCAGCAAGATGTCGTCGGCGTATGCAATCGTCGACAACACTTCGTCAACAGTGTCCAGCTTTTCCAGGAGTTCATCCATTACAATATTCCAAAATAGGGGCCCGCATATGGACTCCTGCGGGCAACCTTTATTTATATGTTTGGTAATGCTCTCCGTACCTTGTAGGGTTACATACCTGTCCCTGCAGTAGCTCCTGAAAGAGTGGTATAGTTGTGATGGACAGTTTATGGTCGTAAGTCTTGTAAAAAGTGAAGCCCACCAAAGGTTATTAAATGCGCCTTCTATGTCCACTAATATTAATAGGACGTATTTTTGGTGTGATTGCTTGATGGTTTGTATTGCTTGGTTTATGGCGTCCTCGGTTGATTTGTTTTCTGTAAAGCCGTATTGTCTTGGATGTACTCCTGTTATTTGTCTGTGGTCCTGCATTCGTTTACATAATAGTTTTTCATACGTTTTTCCTAGCGTGTTCAAAAGACATATGGGTCGGTAAGAGCCCGGTTGTTTGGGGTCTTTACCTTTCCCTTTAGGAATAATCACGACATTCGCCTGTTTTCAGATGTTCGGAAAAACAGCTTGTCGTATGCATTCATTGTATAGTGCTGTTAGCGTCGGTGTTAACTTATCTTGTAGCGCCATGCCAATCTCCGCAAGAATTCCGTCCGGTCCGGGTGCTTTACTGCTCTTCGATTGGCATAGTGCGTATCTCACTTCGTCTTGAATAGTATAAGTATAAGTATAAGTCCCCGGCTGGAATTAGTATATGAGTACGTCGCCCGTTTGTACTAGTGTCCCATCTGTGTTGCCATTGGACAATAATGACTTTCTGTATGCTACGTCGTGTGCGTGATGATGCTTTCGTAATTGCCTTCTCCTTAGCGTACTGCACCTTCCGCAGGAAGAATGTAGCATTGTGTGGCATTATTCCCAGTGCTACGGCCAGTTCCTCTTGCGAGGTAGTGCGGTAGGCCCCTGTCAACCACAGCATGAGTGCCTTTTATGTCGAGTTCACGCGTTGTGGGGTTTCACTAGATTCATCCTGGGGTGCCACGCGCTTGCCCTATGAGTTATTACGGATGTCATCACGCTGTTCATGTAGAGTTTGAAACAGTTGAGCGGGATATTGTACTCCCGTTGGGCTAGACTGGTGATGCTCTCGTGTCGTAAAATGATTTGAGGGTTCGTCGAAAGATTCCCCTTCATCATTATGTATGTGGTCTTGGACGCAGAGATGAGTATTTTGTTGCTTCTACACCAGTTGTTTATTCGCTCTACTGTGGTTGTAGCTTTTTGCTCTCCACCATGACGAGTATGTCGTCCGCGTAGGCAACGACAGTTAAAACCTCTCATACGGCCTGAAGGTCGTCCAACAGCCCATCCAGCAAAATGTCCCAGAATAGAGGCAGACGGATCCCTGCGGGCAATCTTAGGTAACAATTTTAGATATCGACTGTGATCCTTGGAGTGTAACGTATCTGTCCTGGCAGTAATTTCAAAACGTATGATACAGTTGTTTGGGGCAGTTGATTGATTCCAGCCTGTGAAACAGGGCCGAATAAAACAGGACCGTTCCAATTTTATGGATACTATGTTTCTGAAAAAATATATTAAAATATTAGCATTCACAAAAGTTTAGTATGTAGACGTATTTTTTGGCCATCAGGCTAGGGCAGAAAATATGAAAATACCAAAATAATTAAAAACAAGATCTGAAGATAAATGCAAAACCGGGCATTGATAAAAACATGAAAATACGAAAACATTAAAATATGTAAATATAAAATACAACAATACAATAATTCTGAAATACACAAATAGGAACAGTCAAAGATACAAGAATGCGAAAACCGAGAAATAAGAAAGTATGCCCTGAATTAACTGATCAGAGTTTAGCTCGACTCATATTTGTATACAATGATCTTGTTTTTCAGCGGTTGGAGTTCTTGTGTTGACAGTTTTGTGTTCTCTTATTTAATCAACTTCAAATCACAAAAAAGGAGCGCAGACAAAGTAGTGGTAAATGCAATTAAAAACAAAGGTGCTCTTAAATTTCTTTTATTATTGTTCCGTATGTTTTCAATCTGCTTAAAAATTCGTTTTTGGCGCACTCATTTAGTAAGTATAGTTGATAAAGTTTCTTTTTCTAAGGAGACCTACGGTGCTCCAGCACGCAAAGTCCCTCTCCCCATTACCAAGTACATTCAATACGCAATCTAACTGCTGTTTTGCGTGTCAGAATATACCCAAATAGCAGCATGTGTTAATTAAAAACTACGACCGTTTGTATTTTGTTTCATAACTTTGTTAATAAAATTGGAATGTTGAAATATAACCGACATATCATTTCGTTACCCTCGTTATAATTGTTCCCTTTCAGCCTGCTAACAATGATTATTATACAATTCTCGCTCAAGAGATACTACTAAGGAACTAAAAACGAGCGATTTGAGTTCAATATTAAAAGTTGTACTAGTTTGCTCTTCTAACAAACCCCACAAGTCATTATGCAATTAGAATCATGCTGTGCATTACAGAGTGCATGTAATATACAAAACTGGTAACCTTATGAATAATATTAATATGAATGCTACATATATCACATTTTTACTGGATACTTTCAATGTCTTACGAGGGTTGCCTTTAAGATTTAGGGATTGCATTAAACAGTTAATTTTTTATTTAATTAATTTCTTAATTCCAAAACGTACGTAGGCCTGTGGCCCATTTAGTCTAAAATCATATTTACAAAGAAATATATACAAGAAAAGAAATGTAAGGTGTTGATTTCTCTGGAGCTACATTGCCGACTTAAAAAAAGCTAGTTAAACTAGTGCTGCTATCTAGCAACTAACGTATCTATCATAATGTTTGACATTTTTGATGGTATACCTGCGCAGAACGTACTGACCTACGCGCGCTATTTGTGCTGTTTACACTAACTTAAAAAAAAATTATTTCGGATAAAAATGGAATTACATCGTAAACATTTTCCACCGATTATTTTTTACAGCCTTAAACCTGGATTAATCCAAAAACAGTGCATCAATAAACTTAATCGACTTTTGGTGACGAAGCGCCATCAAGGACTACTGTTTATCGATGGTTTGCACACTTCAATCCAGGCCACAGTTCGAATAAATACAAATTTTGTGAAGGACGTCCAAAATCGGTTGTTATTCCAGAAAAGAAGTTGCGCATGAACTGATACTGCCAGTTCGTCAGGTAACTAACTTATCGTGAGATTAAGGCATCATTGAGCATTAGGAGCACCAACATGCATTCAATATTGCATGGAGATTTGGCCATCAAAAAGATTTGCATACGTTGGATCCGGCACAATTGATAATCGCTCAAAAACAGGTTCGTGCCGAACGAAGTTATCAAAAAATCCGATCACGGTACTTCGAAACACGTCTACAACATCGTGAAGGTGACGAACAGTTGATCTAAGAGTATCAACCCGAAAGTAAATAGCAATCAAGTGAATGGGTCTTTCAAAATGAGCCAAATATAACAGAATTTGCTCGTATACGAAGCAGTTAGAAGCAAATGGTTGCCTGTTTTTCAGATAAACTGGACATGTCGCAAGTACTTCTTTAGAGAAGTGTAGAACGGTCAATTCTGAATGGTGCAGAGTCATTTGTTTGCCGGTAGACTTCGAAGAAATAAAAAAATTAGCCGCTTAAGGCGGGTTATTTTTCACCACGACAATGCAGCCCTCGCAAATCGGCTCAAATGACTTTTTGAACATTTAAAACGTCCACTTGAAGGGTAATCCTCCGTACAGTCCTGATTTGGCACCTAATGATTGTGGGGATACCACATATCAAGAATAAATTACGAGGGCAACGTTTTTAGACACTTAAAGAAGCATTTAGTGTATTCAAAATGTATGTTTGGAAGTGCCTTAATTGGAGTGGAAAAAGTGCTTAGAAAATTGAGGCAAACGCATGAAAAAGTGCACTAATCTTTATAGGGATAATTTTAAAAACAATAAAGCCACTTTTGTGAATAAATAATCATTTCTGAACTCAAGTCTCGAAATATAAAAGGTAAACCTCGTACAACTGGGTAACTATATATAAAAAGCAAGAGCGATTCTAAACAAAGCGCAAAGTAGCAAAGATCTTTATTTAAGCATTTTCTCGTATATAACTATCGTTCTTACAGCGAACGGAAATTGGAAAGAAAAGACACGATGCTCCATTAGTGAAACATTAAACCAAACACTTTTAATTAATTAAATGGCATCAGATATCCATTTTAATTTAAGTTTTCCTTTGAAATTATCTATGCACAAGAACGAAAGCTGCCTTATTTTATAAAAGCAATGTTTTAAAATTTAATGAACTTGACACAGCTTAAGTTATCAGGTGTGGTGGCTTGTCTCTTGATCCGGTAAGTACCCATAATATCTTAAGTATATTTATAAAAAATAATTAAAAATAGAAATGGCATTAAAATGTCAAGGTAAAATCTGAGTTCTTGTGTTGAGATTTTCTGAAAGTATATTCCCCAGAGATATCAAGTTCGCGTAAATTCTATAAGTATTAATGATACAAGTAAAAAATTTCGTAGAAAAACTAGCTCTTACGGTTACGAGGTTATTTTGCATTAATATTACAAATTTATTTGTATAGAATTCTACTATTATTTTAATTGTATGCGAGTTTCTACAGTTCTGCTCTATGTTTGTTGTTGTTTGCTGAAATGAATGTGAGTAACCTTGATCATAGTTTGAATATTGGGTAAGAATGCCATTTTCAATTCTTGTATTGCATCACATTAGCGTTGCATGAAGATTTAAATTCAGTTATTCATTACTATAAACGGATACCTTTCTTGAGTCTCAAACTACTGTTTTGATAGCACTGGGCATCCTCGCATTCTCTTAATCTTCTCACTTCTACATCGTCTTATCTTCGCAATCTACAATGCTTCAAAATATATAGCCTTGCGGTCGAACTACTCCTGTGTAACTAACTGTAAGAGCATAATTTAATAGTAAACTGATTCTGGGCTACTACTGCGTCTGCTTGTTCCAGTCAACAGTTGTTTAGTTATAAGGTAAGCTAAGTTACAACCGATAGGTATGTTATTTAATGTAATTAACTGCTTTCCTTGATTATGTTTATATAGATTAGTTGCGGTAGCGCATTTGTTATAAGCATACATAAATTGTATTCCGTTGAGGGTATAGCCCATTCTACCTTTTGTTAGTTTAGGCATATATAAATAAATATAATTACTTCGAGTTCGGTGATATTTCCTTCTTTACTGTAAAACCCCCCTGTATTGAGATTATCTCATGCTCTAGAAAAGTATGACCCTAAGTTGGTCGTACAGCTAGCTGTAATTAGCCTGCTTAGTTTGGCGAATTAATGAGTTAGCTTTGTTGTAATATTACATGTATGACGCTAGACCCAGAAATACCCAAAGTAATAAAGAACGCAAATTTGAAAAAAAAATACATTTATTTCTCTACATAGTCTGCTCTTAGCTCGATACACTTTTCCGAGCGATGCTCAAGCTTCGATGCCCCGTAATAAGAAACTTCAAAATAGCCATCTACCGCAAACTCTACCGCTTCATTATTGACAAATCTTTTACCACTGGCTGTTCTTCAAGTTTAGCAACCAAAAATAATATGAGGGGCCTCAATCTGGAGGTTGAACATTAAGTTATTGATTTTTGCCATAGTGATAAAGATGTGTGAACTGGTGCTTTGTCTTGATGAAACAACACTTTCGTTTCGCCAAATGCGGTCGTTTTTGTGATTTCATCAGTTAAACGCTGCCATAAGTTTGCATAATATTCCCCGTAGATTGCTTTTCCTTTCTGAAGATAATCAATGAAAATTACCCAATGCACATCCCAAAAAAACTGCCCCTATAATCTTTCCTGCATATGGAACTGTCCTCGCATACGGTAGTCCCAAAAGCTTTGGAATTAACAAAGAAAACAACAAATTTGAGAAAAAATACTTTTATTTTTCTACATAGTCTATTTTCAGCTTGATACACTTATCGCACCTATGTGCAAATGGCTTCAATGCAATAGTTACGGCGAGAGTCGTGAAAATTGCTATCTACCGCAGACTCCACCATCTCATCTCATTATAGACAAATATTTTTCCACTAGTCATTTTTGAAGTTTGGAAACCGAAAATAATCCGACGGCGATATATCTGGCGTAAGAGTGCGTGAGAAAACAATTCGAACATTAAGTTATTGATTTTCGCCATCTTGATAACAAATGTGTGAACTAGTGCATGTTTTGATGAAACGATACTTTTTTTTCGCCAAATGCAGCCGATTTGTGTAATCTCATCATTTAAACGATGACATAAGTTTGCATAATATTCACCGCTGGTTGATTTTCCTTTTTGAAGATAATCAATGAAAATTATCCCATGCACATTCCGAAAAAAGAGGCCATAATCTTGCCTGCACGCGGAACTGTCTTTGTACACAGTAGTACCAAAAGTACCCGACCTAATAGAGAAAGCCGTAAATTTTGAAACAAACATTTATTTCTCTACATATGCTCCTTTTAGTTGGATACACTTTTGGTGAGAGTCGTCAAAACAGCCATCTACTGCAGACTCTACCTCTTCATTATTGACAAATCTTTTAACACCGGTCATTTTTCAAGTCTAAAACCGAAAATAATCCAAAGGGCTACATCTAGCGAATAGTGTACGTGAGAAAGCAATTCAAATGTTAACTTATTGATTTTTGCCATGACGATAATGATATGTGAACTGGTGCATTATGTTGATTAAACAATATCTTTTCGTCGTAAAATGCGGCCGTTTTTCGTGATTTCATTATTCAAACGTTGCAATAAGTTCGCATAATATTCGCCGTTACTTGCTTTTCGTTTTTAATCAATGAAAATTATCCCATGCACATCCCAAAAAACATACTGCAATGGAATTGTCTTCGCCTACGGTATTCTCGGAGGTACGCGACCTAACAAAGAAAACGACAAATTTAGAAAAAAAATACATTTATATCTCTACATAGTCTCCTTTATCTGGAAACTCTTTCCCAGCGATGTTCAATAGCTTCACTGTCCTGTTCTGTCCTGTGAGAATTGTCAAAATAGCAATCTACGGTAGACTCCACCTTCTAATTATAGACAAATCCTTTACCACCATCAGCCATTTTTCAGGTTTAGAAACCAAAAAAAATTCAAAGGGATTCAATCTGGAGAATAGGGTGCGTCAGAAAGCAATTCAAACAATAACTTATTGTTTTTTCCCATCGCGGTAACAGATACATTATCTTGACGAAACTATACTTTCTTTTTCTCCAAATAGGCAGATTTTTGTAATTTCATCAGTCAAACGCTGCGACAAGTTCGTATAATATTCGCCGTTGATTGCTTTTCCTTTTTGAAGATAATCAATGAAAATCATACCATGCACATCCCAAATAACAGACTCCATATTCTTGGGTGCATATGGAACTATCTTCGCCTACGGTAGTCCCATAAGTACGCGACCTAACAAAGAAAACAACAAATCTTGGAAAAACTACATTTATTTCTCTACATAGTCTCCTTTTATCTGGATAGTTTTCCCAGCGATGTTCAATAGCTTCAATGCCCTGTACATAGTGAGAATTGTCAAAATAGCAATCTACGGTTGACTCCACCTTCTAATTATAGACAAACCTTTTACCACCATCGGCCATTTTTCACGTATAGAAACCGAAAAAAATCCGAGGGGTTCAATCTGGAGAATAGGGTGCGTTAGAAAGCAATTCAAACAATAACTTTATTGATTTTCCACATCGCGACAACAGACGCATTATCTTGATGAAACTATACTTTCTTTTTCTCCAAATGGGCATTTTGTAATTTCATCATTCAAACGCTGCAATAAGTTCACATAATATTCGCCGTTGTTTGCTTTTCCTTTTGAAGATAATCGATGAAAATTTTTCCATGCACATCCCAAAAAACACCCGCCATAATCTAGCTTGCACATGGAACTATCTTCGCCTACGGTAGTTCCAGTAGTTCCGACCTAACAGAGAAAACAACAAATTTGGGAAAAATACTTTTATTTCTTTATATAGTCTCTTTCCAGTTCGATACACTTTTCACAGAGACGTGCAATGGCTTCAATGCAATATTTACGGTGAGAGTCGTGAAAATTGCCATCCACCGCAGACTACACCATCTCATTATAGAAAAATCTTTTCAAGTTTGGCGAATAGGGTGCGTGAGAAAACAATTCATCATCTCGATAACAAATGTGTGAACTAGTGCATGTTTTGAAGAAGCAATACTTTCTTTTTCTTCAAATGCGGCCGTTTTGTGTGATCTCATCATTCAAGCGCTGTCATAAGTTTGCATAATATTCACAGTTGGTTGCTTTTGCTTTTTGAAGATAATCAATGAAAATTATCCCATGCACATTCCGAAAAAATGCGCCATAATCTTGCCTGCACGCGGAACTCTCTTTGTCTACGGTAGTCCCAAAAGTTACCGACTTAATACAGAAGGCAATGAATTTGGAAAAAATACATTTATTTCTCTATATAGTCTCATTTTATCTGGATACACTTTTCTCAGCGATGTTCATTAGCTTCGATGCAATATTTATGGTGAGAGTCGTCAAAATAGCCATCTGCCGCAGGCTCTACCTCTTCATTATTGACAAATTTTTTAACACCAGTCATTTTTCAAGTTTGAAAACCGAAAATAATCCAAAGGGCTAAATCTGGCGAATAGTGTACGTGAGAAAACTATTCAAATGTTGACTTATTGATTTTCGCCATTGCGATAATGATATGTGAACTGGTGTATTGTCTTGATGAAACAATACCTTTTCTTCGTCAAATGCGACCGTTTTTCGTGATTCAATTATTCAAACGTTGCAATAAGTTCGCATAATATTCACCGTTATTTGCTTTTCCTTTTGAAAATAATCAATAAAAATTATACCATGCACATCCCAATTAACAGACTCCATATTTTTGGGTGCATATGGAACTGCCTTCGCCTACGGTAGTCCCAGAAGTACGTGACCTCACAAAGAACCAACAAATTTTGGAAAAAATACATTTATTCTCTACATAGTCTCCTTTTATCTGGATACACTTTTTCCAGCGATGTTCAATAGCTCCACTGCCCTGTTCATAGTGAGAATTGTCAAAATAGCAATCTACGGTAGACTCCACCTTCTAATTATAGGCAAATCTTTTACCACCATCAGCTATTTATCAAGTTTAGAAACCGAAAAAAATTCGAGGGGGTTAATCTGGAGAATAGGGTGCGTTAGAAAGCAATTCAAACAATAACGTATTGATTCTTTCCATCGCGATAACAAACGCATTATCTTGATAAAACTATAATTTCTTTTTCTCCAAATGGGCAGATTTCTGTAATTTCATCATTCAAACTCTGCCATAAGTTTGTATAATATTCGCCGTTGATTGCTTTTCCTTTTTGAAGATAATCAATAAAAATTATCCCATGCACATCCCAAAAAACAGGCGCCATAACCTTGCTTGTATAGGGAACTGTCTTCGTCTTCTTTGGAACTGATTTTCCTCTTTCAGTAAATTGTTTTTACTGTTCCTTCGTTTCAAGTGTAAAATGACAAATTCACGACTTAGAATGGACACAAAAACTTAGCTTTATTGCTGTGAAACTTCGCCAAACATTTGATTGAAACTTCATCACGACGCTTTTTTGGTTCCAGTGTGAGTAATTGCGGCACCCATCTTGCGCACAGTTTTTTCAAGATTACATTTTCAGTCAATATGCGATGTACAGCATTTTTTGCAATGTCCATTATGTCTAATATTCTCGCGCACTTTCAGTCGACGGTCAACCAATACCATTTTGTAGATTTTCTTTACCATTTTTGTTAATATAAATTGCTTTATGTGAGATAAATTATATAAGTTGATCATTATAAATTATTGTAGTGATCATATAAATTAACGTAAGTTGATTAGTGTATCGATGTAAGTTAATTATAGACGATAGCATCGTAGTGTTTAAAAGCTAATATTTGTACTGTTAGCGATTATCTCGCAATAAATTGTTGCGAATGCTTTTAAGAATTGCATTGCACATGGTTTGTATAATCAGAACTGTTGTTGTGCAAATAGTTTTCGTTATAAAATGTATCGTACGGGCATGTGGTTTGGTTTACAGTGAATATTTTTTTAAATGCAAATTTTTGTAATATCTTTATAGTCACTTGAGTAAAATAATACAACTAAACTAAAACACATAAAAGTAGACTTTGTTATAATCAATTTTAAAACGCCATATTACCTATTTATAATTTTAAAATTTGCTAATGCACTTCGCTAGTGATTTAAGAGTCGACTCAAAATTAGGCCTTACTATTTTTTCAGCGATCTGCAGAGAAATCAAACTGAGCTTCTTCTGAATACGCTAATGAGATTGTTTATTTTGCTACGCATTTACCAATTTAGTTCCTCCACTAATGAATAGGAAAAATACGGATTCAGATAGCCCTCAATTCCGCTAACAAGGTACTTTGTAATGGTTGCTCCGGGTTTATTTACATGCTCTACTACGTAGTGTGCTCTATTTGCAATACAATGTATACGGCAATGATATACACATCTTGCACTTTCCGTAATTTTAAATTCGGTATGTTCATCTTAAGAAGAGCAAGATACTGGAAAACATATGTTTGATGTAACCAATGTAAGTATTAGTAGTAAACGGCAACTATTTCTTCAAATTTCTTTAAGCCGAAAATTTTACAAAGAATTCATAGCACCCCCTTTATAACAAAATGGCATGAAAATCTGCTTGCCACAAAATTCGAATCAGCTAAACCATTAATTTTACTATATTAAAAACGTAATGCAGATTCAACAAATTACTTTAAAAGCCCTCTATTTTCCCTACAATTACATGAGACACAAATCAATTTTTCCTTAAACAGTAATCATGATAAACGTGCAAAGAGAGTGAAATTATTTATACAACGCAATCATAACAAAATTTACCAATTAAGTTACCTTAAAAATTATTAAAATGGTTACTTATATTTTGATATATTATTCAAGATTATTTACTTATGTAAGACTGTGCGTGTTTCCAATTCCCCTAGCAACATGCCATTTTTATTTTAATAAAAATGAGTTGTAATAGTACGCCATTAAGATATTACGGAAGCGAGGGAAGTTGTCTGGAAACGCGGAATAATACACAGAGAAATATTCCACCCAGTAAATTAGCAGCCTTGACGTGGCAGGGCATAAAAAGTTATTGAATATTCGAAGCATTTTTCACACTGTTTCTGAAAAGACTTACCGTTGCTGCCTGCTCACATCATCCAATGCAATTTCAAGATATTCATTATTGTTAGTCTAACCTTTATATATTTAAGAATAATTTAGCGTTGTTCATATTAAACCGAACGTATTAGCAATTTCAATTTATTGTAAACACAGTAAGTTTGACGACAGAATAGAAAAACTGAAGAAATTATCCATACATATTTCACCTCTAAATTTGTAGCAAGATTACTAAGCATGGATTATACAACTATATTTCAGTTTTTTTTTCATAAGAAAGTTTCCAAATGAAGTACACTGCATACTGATGTAGTATCATATATAAAAGCAAATAAACCTTACTTTGACCAAATGCTAGATGGTGTTTTGGAAATTTTTCAATATGTACATACAATTTAGTTACTAGAAACAAAAACTGAAATTTAGAACAAAAACAAAAACTTCGGGTGGAGGCGATCGGTAAACAGCAAAATAATAGTTGAAGTGTTGATAATTTTCTTAAAATTGCTTCCATTATGCTTTGCGTAAGGTGCTGAAAGAACTCAAACAACCAACTTAACCTACATAACAATTTAATCGTTAAGATTTGAATAGGTTTAGAATAAAATGGGAAAATTTTCTTAAATTTTATATATCAGCATTAAGTTTTCCGTCCTGAAACTAGTTGGACGCGTACCTCCATTGTTTCTGTTCTGAGCTAACCTACACGTTTCTATGAAACTTGCACGGGCTACACATTTCACAAATTTCCCTATCTATATGAAATAGTTTAATCTAGGTCTACGTATACCTCGTTTTTTGCTTTCTATGCTTCTACTATATCCCAAACTATTCCCTTATGTGCTAGAGCGTGTTCTATCATCTTACTTCTCCTATTTTTTTTAGCGTTTTCCACATATTTCTTTCTTCACATATTATAAACGTCATATGTCCATGATATCTTCATCATAAGTCTGTAAGTCACATTTCAAACCCTTCTATCTTTTTCCTGTCCGCTTCTCCTACTGTCTAAGTTTTACAGCAGCACAGTGCTGAGCTTCAAACATTTGCTTTCAACAATTGTTTCCTTGTTTCTATGTTTGTTGTGTTCGAACATAGCAGCTGCTTTTTCTTGTTAAATGCAGCACAGCCTTATGCTAAACTTTTTTTTTATATCTTCTGCACTTTTCCTACCGTGCGTTACTTGGCTCTTAGGTAATAAAAAAACCTTAACCTATTGTGAATACTCGTTTACTTTTTTTCATTTCGACTTATTTTCCTTTCCTAGACATACATACTAGTACTTGAGATTTATTTTTGTCGGTTTTTAAACCGTGTCTACCTGTTAGTACCGTTTCCATTTCATTAAGAGCTGCTTCTAAATCTTCATTGCTAGATGCTAATACCGCGAGATCATCTGTAAATCTATGCATATCAATTGTTCGTACCTACATACTAATTCAAACGCCTTCCTGCATTTGACAGTAACCACAGCCTCTCTTCGATATACAAGATAAAAATTAATTCTGATAGCGCATATCCCTCTCTCTCCTTTCCTAATATTTACTTCTCTACGTTCCTGCTCCAATTATATTACAGCTGTTTGTTCTTTATATAAGCTATGTACTATCCGTCTATCCCTATAACTCGTTTCTTTTTTTTTGAGTATTTCGAACACTTACCATTTATATTGTCGAATGCTTTTTCCAGATTTACAAACGCTATATACAAGCGTTTTCGTTTTTCTATAGTTTTCTCCATCACCACCCTTAAAGCTAAAATGGCTTCCCGTGTTTCCATGTTTCGCCTCAATCCGAATTGATCTCCTAATATTTCTTCAGCCTGTGGTTGCATCCGTCTTTGTGCATTCTAGTTAATATGCTGTCAAACTTATTGTTCGATAATTTTCAAACCTATTCGTACTCTCTTTTTTTGGTATCGTGACAATTGTACTACGTTTGAAAATTTTGAGTAGCTCGCCTGTCTCATACATATAGCTTACAAGTTAGAAGAGACGTTCCGTTACTGCTTGTCCAGCGGTTAGGTTTTAGAGTTTCTGCTTGAATCTTATCTATACCCGGCGTCTCACCATTTTCCAGGCCCTTTAATGCTAGTTTAAACTCATCTCCAAGTATAGAATAACCCAAGTCATCCTTCTCAATGTCTGATTCTTGTTTTAGAGCTCCTAGTTCCTGACCTGCATATAAATTCCCTATATATTCTTGCCATCTAGCCGCTTTCTCTACATTTTCTATAATGATATCTCCTCCTGTGTTCCTTATATTATTACTATACAGTTTTATATCCCAATAATACATTCTAATTAGTCTGTATGCTTCGTCTGTATTTCCCATTTCCATCTTAGTTTGTACCTCTTTGCACTGTTCCTCAATCCATTGTTCTTTAGCTCTCCTGCATTTGCGAATAATCTTTCATTTTATGGTTTTATATCTCTGTTTTCCTGCTTCGTCTGATCTGTTTTATATTATCGCCATTCTTCTATTAAATTCGGAATATCCTCTGTTACCCATGGTTTCTTATTCTCTTTTTGTTATTACCCTCTGGCCGCAATGCTTCTACTTCCTTAGTATCAGAAATTTTCCTTATGTTTTTCAACAATTGTTTTGACTTTGTCTCAAATCTATTGTGAGTATCTTTATCTTTTGGTTTCCTAGTCAAGGTGTCCTATTCCGTCCCTTTTGTTCGAATTTTTTAATTCTGTACAAATTTGATAATTACTATGCTGTGGTTAGTGTACATATTGTTTCTGAGTAGGTTCAACAGTAAAGCAAAAACTTGATTCCTAAAGCGTTATCTAACAAATATATAATCTATTTCATATCTTCTAATATCTCTTGGCATCTTTCATGTGTATCGTCTTAGAGCATGATGTTGAAATAAAGTCTTTGTGATGGTTAAATTGTTTTTATCCCAAAATTCTACCAGCCTTTTTACCCTGTAGCTTCTCGTAATTAAACTAAATAAACCTACTACCGTTCCTTCCCTACCCTGACCTACCACCAGCGATAGGTCAAGGGTAAATACCCATTGGGTGGGTAAATAAAATTTGCGTAAATACTCGGTATTTACCAAAAATATTTATATTTACCCAAAATATGGGTATATACTGCCTAAGTATTTTTTGAAGTAACTATTTTATAAAATCTTTAAATATGTCAGTCAGTAGTGTTTATATTTTATTATGATGGTTATAGGGGATATACTCAAGAATTGCAGAAAGTCCGCTACTATGTGTGTTTAAATTAGATACATTGATTGCTTTGATTTTAAAATCCATTATATTTATATTTATTAACTGATAGGGTTCAAGTGGTGTAGAGAATTCCCCTTTGTGTTGTGTCTTGTGTGTGTTTTTAAAGTGAATACATCAGCTAGTCTGCTAATTTTCTGTGTTAATGTATTGTTGAGTATTGACTATCAAAGTGTTAAAATAAAATCAGTTTAATAATTACAAAATGGAAAAACATAAAGGCTGAGTTTGGGAACTATTCAACTTAAAAAGTGATAGATCAATAGACTGCAAATTTTGTGGAAAAAAATACATGTTCGCCAATGTTAGTAAGAAGAAAAATCATGTTTCAAAATGTGTCAAATGCCCCATCACGCGAAATCCACAATAAAAATAAATACATATACGCCACTTGTGGAGAGAATGCGTATGACTCTGCTGTTTGTACATCAACTGCAGTTATTAATCCAAATCCAACTGATATTGTTGAAGTACAACAAAGAACAACACAGTTTAAATCACTGCAGCAGTTTGCCGATTCTATGACTCCAGATGAAAATGTAAATCTATACTAACTAAAATATTAATTTGTAAGTTCATGGTTTTATTTTTAGAAAATTCTTAGTGAAGCCCTTGCTAAGGCCATATTTTAAGTGGAGCACCCCTTGCAATAGTGGAGCATGCACAATGGAAAACTTTTTTTAAAATAAGGCCAGCCTACATTTTACCAACACGACAGACTATTGCAACAACTTACCTTGACAATCAGTACGCGGAGGAAAAGAGAGAACTGGATAATAAATTACTAAATTGAGATAATCTTCACCTTCGGTGGATGGCTGGAGTAATATCCATAATCAGTCTATTATTAATATAGTTGTTACAAAACCAGAAGCTGTTTTTGTATACTTCATTGATACAAAAGCAAAACGTCATACATCCGAATACTTAAAGGAAAAAGTTGCTGAGGTCATTGAAAAATACGTATCTGAAAAGTTTTTTGTATTATAGGGGATAATGCATCAAATATGCAGAAAGCTTTTCACCTTATTCAACATAGTTATCATTATTTCATTGTTTTAGGATGTTTGACCCACACACTACATTTACTTTGTGGTGATATTTTAAAATGCGAGTCAATACGTAAATTTATCGTAAATTTAACTGAAATTAAAAAAAATCAAAAATGACCATTATATTAAGTACTTTATATATGCAAATAAATGCGGAAATAAATGCAATGTGTCGTTAACTTTGTCTGGTGCTACACGTTGGGGAAGCGTTCTTAAATGTCTAGAATATTTCAATAAAGCTAAAGTAACTCTGTGCAACAACTTGCTGGGAAAGAAGACGCTGCTGATGTAAAACATAAAACGCAACTTATTAGATGATAAAGTCTTTTGAGAGCAACTTTTTTAATTCAGCGAACTTCTTATTCCAATTGTAGAATGGATAAATAAAATTCAAGCAAATGATTCTTGCATTCATAAAGTTTACGATGCAATGTCCATAACTGAAAAAAAATTGATTGAAATTCTTCCAAACAGTCCAGTTAAACGGGCTGAAGAGAAACAAATTTTTGATTCTCTTATTGCTAGAAAAGAAAAAGTACTTCGTCCTATTCATTTTGCAGCGGTTTTATTGGACCCATCATACCAGATCTGGAATCTTACTCCACAGCAACAAATTGATGGAATGGAATTTATTTACAAAACTGCAATTGATATGAACATGAATGTACAAGACATAATGACAATTAACAAATTACCGTGTTAAATTTCACTTTTGGAGTAGATGATTTCTTCGGATGACTGCAAGCTCTACAGAACCGGTACCTTGACGTTGAGGAATTTGTGGAACAATATTAATTTCAAAAGTAGCTGTTATAATATTAACTGCTCCAATTTTTTCAGCTGAAACAGAACGAACATTGAGCACTTTTTCGTTTATAATAAAATGCGAAATCGACTTACTACACAGAGAGCTGGAAAACTGAAATATTTATCTCACAACTGGAGACTAAAACAACCCAAAGCAACTACCTCTGTTATTTCTTATGACAAAGCTGAAAGTATAACATCGATGGTGATGGTAGTAGAATACTGACGAGAATAACAAAATACAGAACCTGCAATCTGCTATCGAGGATATAAACGACAAGCATTTAAAAAGTGAAACAGTCTGAGACAGTTGATAATAGTGATTATGATAATATCACATAATAAAATGTTGTGGTATATTTTAGTTTTGATTTTAATAAATTACTTTTTATTTGGGAGATTGTTTCCATGTTTTAAAATTTATCCCCAAAACTAATAATTACAATACGTATGCAATTTATGTATTTACCCCGAATTTAACCAATATTGGGTAAATACCCGGTATTTACCCTGGATATTTACCCAATTTTTATTTACCAGGTAAATTCCCATTACTGACTACCACTGCATTAAAATACCCCGTAATTATTAAATTATGTCATTTTATACATCTTAGTATGTCTTCGATATCTTTGTAGGTCTCTTCCTCACTAGCTAGAGGTGGGCATGTTACACTTGTATTGTTACTGTATTTACCGGTTTAGATTCTAATCCAACCATGAATACTTCTTTATCCTTTTGTAGTAGTTTTCTACACACTGTCCTACTTTTTTTTCGTAAATATTATCGCCACGGCCAAATTTCCTTCCTCTGTTCCTGTATGAATTACCCTAAAGTCTCCGCTCCAAAATCTCCCACTTCTGGCCACCGAACTTCGCTATGTTTAATGCTAACCTATTGATTTCAATTTTCAAATTCTCTAACTTATCTACTTGCATCATGCTTCTGACAATCCACGCTCTGATTCTCAAAATGTTCCCGGCTCTTCTTTTAAACTTTACGACCACATCCTCCGAAGTAGTACCTCCCCGAAATCCGAATGGAGGACTATTTTAAGTGCGGAATTTTGTTACGTTTATTTTCAGCATAAATTAATTACTCTATTTCTCCCTTGTTAATTCATTACTCGTTCGAATAAATTCCGTTTCAATTCTTAAATTCTTCAACAATACCCTATATACTGTACCTGTTCAGTATAAGCCCGCTTAACATAATTTTAACTCAAATCCACTTTGCTTTATAACGAAAATTTATTCGATAAATTAAATAGTCAATACCTTGTTTTAGGTATTCGGTAATTTGTTAAACATTCCGATAGCGTATAATTGCTTCTTATGTGTGTTTCCATCTAAACATTCGTCTAAATAGTGTATTGAACTATCCGATAAAACCGTGTTTTCCAGTTTCGTAATCGCGTCTCGATAACAACATGAGTTGGAGCTCTGGTTGTATAATTAAACAAATTTATGTTCACATTCTTTTCGAAAATGCTAAAAAGCAGTCGTCGAAATGGTTAGATTCTGCGTTCTGTTTTTCTTTATGGAAATTTCGCGCACGCCTTGAATTGCCGCTCCCTGGGGGTATAGAAGGCTGCACCCGTTACGTGATCTCCGGTCCATCTGGCCCGCTCCGGTTCTAGGAGCGAACGAGAGATCCAACATCTAGAGACGTGGGTGAGTGTTTTATTTTCCTGCTGGTGTCAAGACCCTGCCCACTTAATTTTTACTGTTTGGGGCTCATGCAGTCTCGAATTACTTTTCTGTACCAAAAAAGATGTATTGCCATGGGATTATTATATTACGCGTAACTTTAATTACTATCCATTAATGCGGGGATGGGTTAAAAACTTGCTGGCACATTGGAAGACATTATTGCCATCGTATTTGTACTTATAGGTTATATGATAACATTATATTATGACTACTGAACGAAATTGTGAAATCTGGCATACAAATACTCTAGCTAGCAAATATTAATATAAATGGTTTGTTCTCACTTACTTAAACAGAGTAAATGTCCATTACAATGTCTTTTTTCTTTTTATGCCAATTAGAGTTCTTTTGTTAATGTGTTATTTCCTTTGTTTTTTTTATTTAGGTATAACTGCCGGCGGGAATTTTTCGTACAGGTAGGATGGAACAGTTAATAATTTACTTTTATTTCAGACCTTAGTTAATTTTTGTAGGTATTATACCTAGTCCAATCATCGATTGAGCCCGCTCAATTACTCTTTCTTTCTTCTTCCTTCTTTTTTATAGGCAACGTCAATGCACGTAGGAATCTTTTATGCCAGAGGATGCCAACATCTTAAATTACAATTTAATTACGCTGTGTACTGGGAGGTAATGTGGTGATTTCCCGTTGCCTTCCACATCGCAGTAGTGTGTCTTAGAATGACTTACCCAACTCTATGGTCTCTGGTAGTTTCTGCGTCATAGAAAAAGATGATCAGCTGTAAAAACGTGTATTTCATATTTAACGTTGAAACCATTATTTAATATCTAATACTGGTCCAGTAGAATAGACATTATAAACGTTCGAGATATCAGATTGGTCAAGTTTATGATGCTCTCTTTAAAATAATGGAAGCATTCGCACATCAAAAGATTTTAACATGACACTGCAAGCTCAATCGCCAGGAAAAAATTCAAAACCACCCATTTTTATGCCTGTTGTAATTTGGTACAATATATTATTTAAAGTAAATTTAATGCAGAATCCACGTATACATCTAAAAGCTTGTTTAGACTGTGTAAGCAAATTTTTCATAGACTTAGAAATGATGAGTGATTTAATAAAATCGACGCCAGAAAATTAGCAGAAGAATTAGAAATTGAACCTAAGTTTTTATCTACACATACTGTTCGTCAAGGAAAAAGACAAAACAGTTTGAATATGAAGTAATGAAAAATCAGTAACACATCGGAAATTTATCAGAAAATAAACAGCTTCTTCTCTATACTAGTTCAAACATTCTCATCCTTAATGAAAGATTCAATGGCTTGGAGTAATTTAATAATATTTTTGAATTTATTTATAAAAATTCACCTTGGCTGAAGAGAAATTGAAAAAATTGTGAGAATATTTATAATTACATTTAAAAGGTGAATTATGTAAAAAATTAGATATTGATGCAAATAAATTATTTGATGAAATTAAAAGTTTGAAATGTTACTTACCAGAATAAAATTATTCAAAACCTCAGTCAATTCTTGAGTAGATTTTTGAGAATCAATGAATTTCATTGTTTTCAAATACAGCTGTAAAAATATGAATTTTTTTATCGCAACCAGTATCCGTATCATCGGAGAAAATCTTTCTCCACATTGAAATTAATTAAAATCCTTTTAAGATTGAGTATGTCTAAGAAAGAACTAAGTAATTTAGCAATTATGCCCATTGAAAATAACCTAGTCGTGCTTACTCGTTATATAACATTCTCCCTTCTTCGTGCAATACATGTAAATCGCGGTCAATTTCCATTCACACAAAGTAACATATTTAATTAGTACTTGAGTACAAGGTTATTGTACTTAATTCTTTATAAGTTGTGTACTTTCTCTGATTTGTTTTCCTATTGCAATTATGGCATGAACGCACGCCCATGATTGTCGGAGCGGGTGACAAATATCTATTGTAATTATATTTCTATGGAAAATGCAAGATTTGCATCCTTTATATGAGCCATGTTCAGATGTTTCCAATTGCGGTTATTAAATAAGTCCTGGGTTATTACGTTTTATAGTGTATTGTAAATGAAATAATTTTATATACTTTGGGGTTATAGTTTATTATCTGAATTACCTCTATAGAAACCAAAAAATTGAAATGGCATGCTTAATTAACATTAACTGTTAGTAAAATATTAATTTACAAGGTACATCCATATTTATCAGGTTCATTCAAAACTAATATTTATATTTATTTATCTTGTTTATATCTAAAGTAACGCAAACTTTCATTGTTTAAAAATATTAATTAACATAATATATTTTAGGATGCAAAATAAAACAGAGGAAAAATTAGAATCTAGATTGATTTTTTTAATGGTTTTAAAGGAACAAGAAATAGATTGTATTGAAAATAAATAGTAGTAATAAAAGAACAGGTCAAAAAGCGATGAAGATAAAGGCAGGGATGCGATTTATGACTAATATTACTTAATTTGTGTACGAAGCAAACAATAAATGAAATAAAATAAGTTGAAAAATATATAGGCGTTGTAACTGAATGAGAAAACTTTAAAATGCTAAAGTATGCAGATGATTAGCACGTATCGATAAGAAGCTAGAAATATGACTAAATAAGATAAATTCGAATTTAGACTAAAGAAACTAACAATAGTAAAATGAATGGAATGAGACGTAGGAAACAGGGAGACAATGGAAAAGTGCTCGCTTTTTAGGATCAGGTAGATTAGAAGAAGTAAAGGAGATTTTCTACGTTTGAGTTGGATTACAAATAAGACTTTAAATATGTAAAAGAAATGTAAATAGTAGAATAGTCCAGGGAAGAAAAGACTGAGGCATATAAGAAAGAGCTATTAAAATTCTGTTTTGACGGTTACAATAGTTGACTGTGATATACTTAAAATTAGACAAAATAGTTATGTCATTAGAAGCTTTCGAAATCGATGCTACAGAAGAATGCTGGCACTTAGAGAGATAAATTTAGATTGACAGGGCTTTAGAAATGATTTTGAAAAATATAATTGGAAGGAATATAATTTTAAAAACCCGTTATGGTGTGATAGGTCAAATTTTAATAGATCAAGTAATTGTTAAAACAGTGATAGAGAGCACAGAGGAAGATATATGGAGCATTCTAGAAGTGTAAATACACAAGACTGGGAATGATATAAGTAAAGTTGGTCACAGAGCACCACCCTTACAATTCATTTTCCAATGCTCCACCAGTAAGCGAGCTTTTTGCCTGGAAATTTTGAATTTTCCCGAACCCTTGCTACTCCTAGCAAGGTAGGTATCTTACCGAGTGTGACATTATAATTTGAATTAGGGCCGCTATACTTGCGGCCACGTCACCAATGCTCCACCCGGAGATACTACATTGGGTTTAAACGCGAAAATAATCGTGCTTCTGATTAATTCTGACTTCATAGTTAATCCACCCTAAATAAA